>JARHVA010001926.1:1697500-1722500 GCA_037957365.1 Torreya grandis | reverse complement strand
ACTCTCTAATATATTATCACTTCTCTTATATAATATCATAATTATCTCTACACTCTATATCCTCTATATATCTATTATCTCACTATATTCATATATATTCTACCATTATACAGTATTATGGTATAAATGCCAAAGACATGCCTTTTACAACTCAGCGGTCATTTCTTTGTAAGATAATCTATTCCTTCATAGAGATTATTTTTCATTACCATCGGTGAAAAAAATATTCCATATTTACCAAGTTAGTAAAAACCTCCATTATGTCAGCCTAGAGATATATTATGTGGTTTTGGTAGAGTTGGAAGCTCTATGCTTATTATATGTCAAGCATAAATACTGTTGAAGAATCTTGCCAACATTTTATTAGATTCTATAACTTTGTCTCATCCTAGATGCAACCCCTAAATAATACTATCCATTAAAATAAAAAAAACACACTTATTGAATTATCAAAACATTAAAAAATGCCACTAACTGAATCACCTCTTATTGGGTAATTATTTATTGTATTTTTCTTCCATGTTTTTGAAAAAGTTTACTAGTTATAGAATATGGCCTTGGTGTCCAATATGTTATGCATTAATGCAATATTTTCCTTTGTATCCTTAACCACATCCCTTGGAAGTAGTGAACCCTCCAATGTGTAGTGATATGCTTCATGAATTGTTATTCAAATTTACATAATTTACATTTGGGTATTTAATAGTGTTTCATAATCCTATACTTTTTCAAAAATTATTGTCTGAAAAGTTTTTTTTTATTGTATTCATTATGCATAGAGATTCATTTTTACCAATTTTTTTTGAAGGAATTATATTGGTGTGAGAACTGGTGAATGCATTGTAAAATTTTATCTCTATGTCTAACTCTTTATTTTGATATTAGGTCCACAAAGGCTAGCTGATAGACTATGAAAATTATGTATCTGCATCCCTTATGGAATTTTTTAGCTTCTCTATTTGCTCTTTATATTCACTTATATGTGTTTCATTTTCTAAATACTTGGTCCCAATAATTTATCATCATACTATTTTATAATCTTTACTTTGATGATTTTTTTTTCCATTATGGTTATGCCATGTTTGATAAAGTTTTCCACTATCTCCTCTAATTATTTCTCTATTTTCCATGTTGAATCTAGATCATACTATGGCATAGTGATGATTAAGGTTGTGAGAGACATTTTTATTCCTTACTCCATATTCACACACCTTGTCACCTAATCTATTATTTGATTAGAATTGGGATATCCCTAAATAAAAAAAATTATAGGTGTGATTTTATAGAGAGATACCATAATCTATCCCCTTATTATGGATTATAAGATTTATAGTGCCATGATATTAGAGGTTAGTTGTTTATACCAAGCTGGTTGTGTTTTTATTCTCCTTAAGGGTCCCTTGGTGTAGTTTAACTATTATGAATGGTGCCTATTTCTTATAGAACACTCTATTATTATTATTATTATTATTATTATTATTATTATTATTATTATTATTATTATTATTATTATTATTATTATTATTGTGTATTTATTTCTTCTATGTCTATTGAGCTCACAAATGGACTACCTACTTGATCTTATTTTATCTCATTTCATTCCTTAGATTTTCTTTCTTTGGTTTACTTTTCAATATTTTTTTGAATCTCCTTGTCATATTTTTATTTCCTCAAATTTTCATCTTCTTATTTGTTTTTATTTTCTTATTCCTCCCTCTTTTTCTTCTCTTTTTAGTTTTTTAGATATAGGTAAAAAATGGGTTTAAAGGATCCCATAACCTTTACACCAAGCCAGAATACATGGAAAACACCAAAAAAAATCTACTAGAACTAGAATCCCAATTGGGACCCTAAAAAAAACCACCAAGAACCCAAATAGATCCTAACAAGAAGTAGACTAAAAAAAACATAAAACCTAAAATAATAAGAAACTAGAGAAAGATAACTAGCCACACTGCCAGTCATGGTTCTAGGCCTTTAGTCTTCATGGTCTTTGAGATGCCTATTAGGTCCTCATTTTTGTCATGCTTCTTCATGTTGACCCTATTTCTATTTCTAAAACCCTCCATTTTTTCCACCTTCAACATGTTATACAGGGCTACCTTGTGCTTGTCCCTCTTTGTCTTTTTCTATATAGCCTCCCCCTTACATTTTTCCTAAGCTTCCTCCTCTGGGTTTAGTAACTTGTGCTCTTGTTTGAGTAACTCATGATATTATTTGAGTACTTTCTCTTATTTTTTTTATTTTTTATGATCATTAATTTTTATTTTCCTCCCTCTTTTATTTTATGATCTTCCTCCTCCTTTATTTTCTTATCTTATTCCTCTTTTATTGTATGTTCTTCTTCCTTCTTATCTTATCTTCTTCTTATTTTCCCTTTTGTTCTTCTTGTTACTTTATTTTACTAATATATTCCTCGTTTATATTATTTTATTCCTCCTATATTTTTTATTATTATTTTTATTTTACTTTAGTTTCTTCCCTAATCATTTTTTCTTTTTTTGGCACCTTTGATTTTTTTTTCCCTTTCTATTTTTTCTTTCTCTATTTATGTTTTTTCCTATATTAATTTTTTATATTTTTTAATTTCTAATATCTATTGATCTTGCTTTGTAACAAGATCCTAGTGTTATTTTAATTTTTCTCATATGTCTATCAATAGGTCTATTTTATGTTTTTTCATAACTTTGTCTTTTAATCTAATTTAGTCTTTATTTATCTTCAAGGTATATGGTTATTCCCTCTACCACCTTATCTAGTGCTTGTTGTTGATATTTTTCTACTGTACTTTTATCATCCTTTCTCTTCTCTTCTCTTCTCTTCTCTTCTCTTCTCTTCTCTTCTCTTCTCTTCTCTTCTCTTTTCTTCTCTTCTCTTCTCTTATCTTCTCTTATCTTCTCTTCTCTTCTCTTCTCTTAAACTTTTATTATTTTTTCTTATAGGTTTGTATGTAATCACCCTGGTATATTGTCAAAATTAAATGGACTTATATCCATATAGCTAAATAATTCTCTTATCAAATTTTTTTTAACCTTCTACATCTACACTATAATACATTTTCCTTAGAATTGGTAAATACTTTTTTGACAATCTATTATAATTGTAGACATATCAAGTACCCTTCATACAATGCTATTCTATTCACCCATATGTCCTTCTACTTGTTATTCCCCTTATGAATATTATATCTCTGAATAAGATACCAATGTTTCTCTACCTCTACCTACCTATATTTTTTTATTAATTTTTATTTATTACTATCTTTCCTATTGGTCTGTAGTGATAGACATGTTTTTATTTTTTCTCCACTCATTTGTAAAAAAATTTATCCTATAGTTGTTATAGATAACAAAGTAGAAACCTCTAGTTATTATTCTATTTCAATTTTCCTTTTTCCCCCTTTGGATCTTCCCTCACTTGGTTTTTATTTAGTTTCCCTCAAATAAAAGAGGGGAATGTTATTCAAAACCATTTTCTCTTCATTAAGGACCCACTAACAATAAAAATCAAACTGTTAATCAAACCTAAGGTAGATAAGCTCACCTGAAACTTGACAAAGTCTCCCAATAGTTATCCAGTTAATTTTTTACTCTTATACTTTCACTAATTTTCAACCCATGGTGTGTATTTGGTAAGATTTTATCACTGTATATGAAACACTAATTTATTTCAAAGGTTGAGGTGCTAAGGTTGTGTATAGGGAAACACACTTACATAAATCAAACTGAAAAAGTTGCATGGAAAGTAAATAAAAATAAATTTAATTTTAGGCTATTTTATAAGCTTCCTCATATATTACTAAATTTACTTGTAAGGATAAAAATTGCTTATGCAAAAAATAGAATAATATTTATATATGTGATTTAATCATATGAAGAATGCAACACATAATGTATAATTGATTATAAACTAATCTATATGATATTTACCATAATCTTCTTGAATGGTCCTTACATAAATTATATTTTATTAATAAAATTGTATATTTGTGAGTATTTTTATAGTTAATTTACATATTTACAAAATAAGATTCAATCACTACTCATTAATTCTCAATAATTATTATATATCTACTACTTGCTAACTTGTTTTCTAATGCCTACTCCTAAAGTAGAAAGTGTGAGTTATTATTTTGAAATTATAGGTACAACATAGATCAAAAGTATGTTATATTTTTTAACACAATATAGAACCACTTTCACATCAAATATGATAGATTGATAGCTTGCAATAAAAAAATAGTAAAAAATAATACAAAGAGCAATATATTTCATGGTTGCAATGGTTTGGAGGCATGGTCTAATAAATGAGTGATGATGATGCATTATGACATTTATAATCCATTTTCATGGATTTTAGGATTCTCCTTGTTCCTTAAACTATGGATTAAATCCACATCACACTAATTTTTACCCATCACAATCATTATGGGCATAACATAAATCTCTACGAGTTATAATTAACCACTAAAATAACTACTATAGGTTGGAACAACTATCATAGCTACTTTTATGGTTTGAAACCACTATCATGTATATTTATATAGGGTGAAACATTTTTTTAATCCATTGATATGGGTTGGAATACTTGTTTTTATCATTGATATGGGTTAGATTGTTGTTGTTATGGGTTGGACTGACTATTTGCTATGTGTTGGACACACAACGACTATAGGTTATCCTACCCATTATCTAAGTGATGTTTATCTAATTTTTATATGTTGCCTCATTCTATTTCATAGCCTATCTTTGAAATTTATATGTTCTTGATTATTAAATAATCCAAACTAGTACTGATAATAAATGATAATACATCATTCATAAAATAAAACATTTAATCATAAAACACTAAATTTATATACAACATGTTCATTTAGTACTATATAGTATAAAAGAGTATAAAATTAAACTTTGATATGTTATGGCTAGTTGAAAATTCTCAAAAAAAGGGGTTTTGTAACGCATTTCAAGTTTTATTTTTTAGCTCATCATACCCCCCAAATAACTAGTTTCTTGTACATGAGAAATTTTATTATCATTATAATTCACCATGCATTGAGCTCATGTAATTGATGAAAATAAAAAGGTTCAAATGAACCCTCACCCCACATTAAGTATAACCCTTTATTTCTATCAAAATTTTCCCTTCTTTTGATTCCTGTAGATTCATATAAATGCTCCTTCTTTATCCAATCAAGGATAGGATACCAAAATTGTGGAGGTTGAAATGTGATGGAAAAACATTGAGTTCTATATCTTCTACATTCTTCAATATACTTGTACACTCTTATGAGTGTTTCCATGATATTATATCTAGAGAAAGGTTTATTTTCAATTTAGGGTTAAATCATACCATATTCTTATGCATGAAGTAAGGGATACTCTACAAATTTGATATAGATATGTGAGATATTGATTTTCAGCTTAGGCTTGTATTCTTAAAAGATGCAGGGATATATTTGATATTTTCATTAGATTTTCCCAGTCGTCTACTATATTATATGGTCTAGTGGCTTTTACCCTCATCATTAACTTGGTCATTTTTTCCTTTTCATGATATGCATTCATTTCCTTTCCTCTATTGTATTCATTGACCAAATACAAATAAAAATATTTTAGTAGAATATTTCCCACATATAAGTTTAGATTCCATTCTAAATCATAAGTAACAACATAATCATGAAGATAAAACTCACATAATTTATTTTGAACTTCAAGGGTGATCTTATCATAGACATTAAATAAGTAGTGGTGATCACTTATTTTTTTAGATAGATTGTAATATATCTATATGAATTTTAATTTCAACCACTTCTCCTTAAGGTATAAGGAATACACTCTTACAAGTATTATAACTCTACCAATTGGATAATTATTTAGATTAAATATTTCATTTTACCTTTAAATTTAGTTATTTATTTTTATTTGTCCTAAAACTTCAACTCTACCTCCTTCAATTTTAATTTCATAGTCTCATCTTATTCCCTCAATTTATTATACTGACTATACCACTAAATTTTAAGGGCTTGAATTTTAACATCTCTTTTCACAATCATATCCTCCTAACTTGGTCCATCTATTTGAGTGGAAATTGATGCAAAAATTATTTCAATGATGGCTAATGCTATGATATATTTTATTTATATGGCTTGTGCTACAAGTTTTTTAATATGTCCAATTCCTTCTTTAGCCACCCTTGACAACATATCCAACTCATTCTCTTTAATTTATAGAGCCTTAATCCATGCCTTACGAGTTTTAATTTATCTTATAGAAATTACCAATTAATAATATTATTCTTTTCTTAATGGAAAATCATTTCATGTTGTTCTTCCACATCTTCTATTTCAATGGTCTATTATATTACTCTAGTTTCATCTTATGATACATACTATGTAGACCCCAATGTTCCATTTCACTAAAAGATGAAAACCTAGAGCTAAATAAATTAGAATTTTATTTTTCATTGTTACTAGTAGTTCATATTTCTTTTTCTCTAGTTTCTTCTTCCTCCATAGATGAATCTCCATTTTCAATGTGGACAACAACAAGGGTCATATGGGTATGCTATTTTATTATCCTTATGTTTATCCTCTATGATTGCCTTATGGGATTACTTGCTTTATATTTTCTTGGATAGTTAATTTGAAGGCATATCATATATCCTTTCTTATTGAACTTGTTCCTTACCCATGTCTTGTGAATATGAGGAGAAATCGAATAATCATATCCTACTCTTTATTTTGGAAATTTAGTCCACTCTCAATTGTCTTCTTGTTCTTCAACTATAATATTTATTTATTGTACCTAAACTACCATATATTATTTAGCTTCCACATATAGCTCTAATACTACATCTTCCTCTTGTTCCTTAGGTGGAGATTTTTGTATTCCAAAGAAATACTCTCATTATAAATATGGCCTTTTATCCCTTGACACTTTTGTACTATAAGTTGAGTTATACAGTGGTAAGATAAAGCCTTTTCTATTCCTTTATAATACTTTTCAATGATTTTTTTATGTCTATTTAACATAAAATTAGGCACATTTACCCTCATATAATGCCTCAAGTGATTAAATAATTATAAATGGATTGCATAGAGCATGGAGTGCCTTCCCTCATAGGTGACATATTTTATAGTGAAGGTACCATTTTTTTCCCAAAACAAATGTAATAAATATTAGCGTGCACTTTGGTAAAATGATTATAACTACTAATCAAATACATAGAATATATCTCTTGTTTTCATATCAATTCATATTATTTATCATAATTCACATGTTTTGGGTAGGCTAGTTACTTCTTGGTGGAGTGAAAATTTGTCAATTATATAAATAAATGTTCCTCATCAATAGTTAGGGGATAGAGTCACTCTCTTATTAGTGGGTAGATCTACCTTTATTGAAATCCAAAAAGATGTAGTAGAGGAAAATATTCACATAAAAATGGTTTCATTAGAGTAGTACTTTTAACCAAAAAGTATGAAAAGCCTAAAGCGAGGAAAGTTATGAAAGAGGGATATAAAGGAAAATAAAGTGTTTTTAAATGTGGAAAGGATAACAAATCCAACAAGCTAAACAAAGAACCTAATGCGAATTTCAAGGAAGTAGTATATAATCTTCCTAGTAGGAAACTTCTATCATTTAATGGATAGTAAATACATATATACATTTATAGAAATGCATAACATACACCAAAGTAATTATATAAAAGATAAAAAATAAAAATGATCGATCTGTATTTCCTAGAAAAAAGGTAAATAATTAATCCCTAACTTTACCAAGGTTTAACCAAAATGAAAATAACAAATGTAGGTTCAAAAGGAAATACTATAATGAATTTTCACAATTTTAACCAGTTTATAACAACTATAATAACATTTTGAAAGTAAAGAATTGAACACATGTAGATATTAAATGCATACATAATATGTAAGGAAATATTGAATGAAAAGTTTGCAAAATCTGCTTTTATTGATCTTTGTTAGATTGTAAATATGATTTCTTCTTTCAAAAGTTTTCTTCAAAGTTTAACTGTCAAACCTTTAAAAATGAGCCAATAAATCATATTTATAGGTTGAAATGGGTGCTTATGAGGTGTAAACACCTTTTTACCTTTTTAGGGGCTTGTAAAATTACTTTAATTAATTTTCATAATTTGAAACTTGCAAAAATGTGTTAAGCAATTTGTATAGTTTTCAAGAATGCACTAGTGTTTTTACATGACTTACAAAATAAAATGACAAAAACAAAAAATTAAAAATTGTAAAAAAGACCTAGTAAAATTACACAATTTCAAAATGTGATAATTAATTAAATAAGTACAATTACAATTATTAAAATGACAATACCAAAACTTGATGAAGAATCATTCTTTATCATCCTATCTAATGATGATATGAACTTCTTATTCTTTCTTAGGTTGCAATTTCCTCTTCTAATATTATTCAAATCTATATATGATTTCTATCATTTTATCCTCATCCACCCATATTAGTATGTATAATCTATTTACACATCACAATACATATCTACCATAATTTTAGGTATTCCTTGTAATTTCTTTAGTATTGTATCATGTTTTTACATATTACTTTGATACTTGATTAATGTTTGAATTAAATCATAATTGAATGCATGCATAATTTGGAAGTGTAATATTTTCAAAAAATTTATTGAACTGATCAATAATAACTTATTCAGATAGAAATTTTTATTTATCATCTATGAATTTACATTTCAATCTATTTACCTATCTAAGTATCTCAAGAATATCATCTCCCCCTACTAATTTAGAATCTTTAAATTTATTAACAAAATATTATTTCTATATGGCCTTTTCCTTAATTAGGTCATTTGGTTAAGTAAAAGATAATTCTTCTAATGGAGGGATCAACTCATCCCATTTCTACACATCTTTCTCATTTTTTCTTTGGGATTTCTTTGCTTGATCCTATTCAAATTGAATTTCAAAATAGGTAGCCAATGATGTTTGAATAATAATGATACCTTGTAAAAAAATTCAATCCATTATTTTTTTGCTTTGAAAATGTGGATAACTTATAATACAACATGAATAATTTTTGTATCAGAGACTTGATCAATAATTGAATGCAAATATTTAATTGGTTTCACCAATTTTTGAACTACAGTTGTTAGTTGTTCAACTTTTTCTTTGAGTTGATCCTTGATGACCTTATTATGATCCATATTCTAAAATAATGTGCCAATTATAGATTATATTTTTTATTTCATTCCTTCTCTTGCATATTTTCCTAGATGTAATTTGGTGTTCTCAAATTTGGATGCACTGGCACTATCTTTGTCTTTCTCTACTGGTGTAACAACTACTTCTATGTATTTTTATCCTTTTTGATCTATGGCTATTATTGAGATTATTTTGGGTTTTTTACCAAATGAGGATGAGTGATAGATATGATGCTAAAATATATCTCTTAAGTTTGTTAAATTTTATTTATTTTCTTCACAACCTCATTTACCCAATCAGGAACCTCTATGGTAGGAAATTATTGAACATGGGTAATACTTGATTCTTTTTTAGATTCAAAATAATGAGGATCTAACAAAACCTAAGATTTTTAAATTACCATTTTACCTTATTATTTTTTAATTGTATCAACTTGATTCTTCGGAGAAGATTCAATAGGTAAATCAACATATTGAGTAATGGATATTGGAATTAAAATATCAGGCCAAGGAAGAATGGAAGAACCTAACAACAAAGATTAATTGAAAGATAAAAATTTATATGTAGTATTAAATACTAAGGTTTGAGGTTGGTAAAACTATCAAAAGGAGTTTCCTCTTATATAGAAATATTTTGAGTACTTGGGATATGTTCACCCAATATCTACTACGCTCCTAACCTATCACATGTATGAGGATAGTATTAGCCGACTTGTGGCTTACTTATCCCTCTTTGACATTATATTACATTTATCTATGCTTTCTTTATATTATTAGGTCGGCCTATGGAGTAACCATGGCCTAGTTAGACTATATATAGGAGGTAGTGGGTAATCATTTATCATCATATTGTGAATTCTGCTCTTATTGAAGCTTGTGGAGGTTGTCCCCTCGAAGTGGCTTATCTATTATCATATATTTGGATATATTTCAGTTATTTTTGGATATAATTCTGCTGTTATACTTAATTCTTGAATTAATTTCATTACAAGTGGTATCAGAGTTGCGATTTGGGCAATCTTGTGGGTGAAACACTAAATTTTTAAATTTTGTGATATATAAAAAACAGTCACTAATTTCTCCAAAATATTTTTACTAGAGGTGAAAAATAATCATATTAAGCTTTCGTTAAAATTTCAGCTCATTTGGATATGTTTTTTAAAAGTTATCGCTATTTTATGTTTTTTCATAAAATTACTCTATAGTGCACATTTCAAAGAATTTTTCTGAGTTGTTTAAATTTTTGGAAATATTAGAAAAATTTGGCTATGGTTTGTTCTTTGTATATTTTGATTTGAGGCCGAAATAATTCCAAAATCACTTGGTCAAAGTTGGGTCAAAAGTGTCAATAAGGGTCGACATCGTAAAACCCTTTTATGGCAGGTCCACAAACTCGGGGCCAAGGAAAGGGTGCTGAAACTCTAGGTAAAACTCCTAAAAAGGATGAGATGGAGTCATAAGAGGGATGTAATAGACCCTTTGTACCAGGGTTTTCTGACATAGATCACAAAGTGAGCCAGCTTGACTATAGTGTGCAAGGCATTCAGAGTGAGGTGCAAGACATACAATCTAATATGCAATCCATACAAGATAGTTTGGGAGATATCATGAAGGATTTGAAAATTAATCAGTCAAATCATCAAGTTAACTCTATTTCACAAACCCACCAGGGTGGTTCTCTTAACCAGTCTACTTCAAATCCAACTCCATGGCCACAGAGGAACCTATTACCAAAGGTGGATATGCGCAAATTTGATGGAAAATATCCACTTAATTGGCTCAACCAAATGGAGATTTTTTTGAGCTACATCAGATTCCAAGTGGACAGAAGGTTACCATGGCATCCTTGTATCTCGAACCTGATCAATTCATTTGGTATTAATGGTTGTGTGCTCAAAAGAAAAAGATGACTATCAATGTCACCTGGTCAATTTTTACAGAGGAGCTAAAATTACAATATGGCAATAGTGTGATAGATAATTACTTCAACCAGCTGGCAAAATTGTGACAAACTAGCTCCATCAAGGATTATATTCATCATTTTCAGAACCTATCATTATGTGTGGAGATAATTTTTGAAGAAAACTTGAATGACCTATTTTTGGGTGGACTCAAGGACCACATTCAACATGAGGTACGCATGTTTAATCCACTTAATATTTTTGAATCTATTATCCTAGCACGTAGATCTAAGGAAAAATTCATAACCAACAAGAATCAGCCATTCACTCACTTCAAAGATTATAGCATATCGTAACCAACATTTCCTCCACCTACTAGATTGACCCCTCAGCAAATTCAAGAGAAGCGTGCAAAAGGATTATGTTTTGGTTGTGATAGCAAGTGGAGTAAAGGACATAGATGTGCTAAGAAGAAGTTATTCTACATCAAGGGACCAAATGAAGATGAAGAAGTAGATGATGCCTCCAATGATGATGAGGAAGATATAGAGGAGGTACCTGAAGATTCCCAACCTATAATCTCTTGTCATGCACTTGCGGTTATTAGCACTCCACAAACTCTTAAGGTGGTGGGTTTCCTCAAGAAACAAAAGGTGACAATGTTGATTGATTCAGGGAGTACACATAACTTTATAAACCATAAGTTGGACACTCGATTGAATTGTTTCATCTACCCAGCGCCAGAATTTCAGGTTATGATTGCAGATGGTGGCACAATTAATTGTTTAGGCAAATGCCATAGTATTAAGCTTACTATGGGTGGGTACAATCTCAACTCTCCTATGTTTTCTATTCCCATGGGTAACATAGACATTTTTTTGGGAGTCCAATGGCTCACAACCTTAGGTACCATTGAGATGAACTTCCAAAAACTATTCATGCACTTTCATTCTGAAGGTAAGAAAATTGAACTACATGGATTACATGCAAAATATCCACAATTAGCTAGTTCACATCAGATGACCAAGATGCTAAAAAAGGGGGAAGAGGGAATTATTGCATGATTATGCTCCATAGAAGTTCAACCCACATAGGTATCTACACATCCTGATCTACAAATAATTCTTAAAGACCACTCATCTATTTTTGGGGCCATGCCAAAAGGACTACCACCAAAAAGAGAACATGATCATGCCATTCAACTAATTCCAAGTATTCAACCACCAAATATTAGACCATATAGATATTCATATGCACAAAAGAGTGAAATTGAAAAAATGGTCCATGAGATGCTGGAGGCAGGGATCATCAAGCATAGCCAAAGTGCATATTCATCACCAGTGGTCATGGTGCAGAAGAAGGATGACACATGGAGGATGTGCCCAAATTAAAGGGAAATCAACAAGTAAACCATCAAAAATAAGTTTCCTATTCTAGTAATTAATGATTTACTTGATGAGTTGCATGGTGCTAATTATTTCACAAAATTGGATCTTCGCTCAGGGTACCATCAAATTAGAATCAAGGATGAAGATGTTCATAAAACTGCTTTTAGAACACATGAGGGCCATTATGAGTTTTTGGTAATGCCCTTTGGTCTTACAAATGCACCATCTACTTTTTAGAGCTTGATGAACACTATTTTTAGGCCTTTTTTAAGGAATTTTGTGCTAGTTTCTTTGATGACATATTGATTTATAGTCAGACATGGGAAGCACATCTGCAACATGTGAAACAGGTGTTGATAGTTTTGGAGAAGCACCAACTTTATGCGAAGCCATCTAAATGTGATTTTGGAGTATAGGATGTAGAGTACCTTGGTCACATTGTTTCCCATGAAGGGGTCAAAGTTTATCCCCAAAATATCAAAGCGATAATGGAATGGCCCATGCCAAAAACTCTCAAAAACCTTCGAGGGTTTCTTGGACTAACAAGTTACTATAGAAAATTTGTGAAAGGTTATGGTAGCATAGTAGCTCCACTCACTGCATTGATAAAGAAGGATGCTTTCCATTAGAATGATGATGCCACCAAAGCATTTGAGAAACTAAAAGTAGCTATGTGCACCACTCCAGTTTTGGCTACTCCAGACTTCTCACAAACACTCACTGTTGAATGTGATGCTTCAAGGTCTGGATTGGGGGTATTACTAATGGAGGAAGGAAGACCCATTGCATTTGAAAGTCATTAATTCAAAGGTAAGAATCTACAAAAAACTATCTATGAGAAAGAAATGATGGCTATTCTTCATGCAGTTAAACAATGGAGGCCTTATCTGATGGGTAGACACTTTAAGGTGAAAACGGATCATGATAGTTTCAAATACTTTTTGGAGCAAATATTATCATCTGAGGAACAAAAAAAATGGGTAACCAAAGTGTTGGGTTATGTTTTTGAAATCATCTACAAGAAGGGTAAAGATAATGTAGTGGCAGATGCACTATCCAAACGGGATGCATCCACAGAAGCATTACTTTGTGTAATGTCCATATTGCAAGCAGATTGGGTGGATGAAGCTAGGTTAGAATGGGAGCAAGACAAGGATACATAGGTTTTGATTCAGAATCTCTAGCAAGGTAATTTATCCTTTGACAAATTTTAATGGAAAGGTAATGTCCTATGGTATAAGGGTAGGTTATACTTGTGCAAAAATTCAAAGCTTAAGCATAAGATTCTTGAAGAGTTGCATGCATATTCACTTGGGGGACACTCAAGGTTCTTGAAAAATTATCATAGAATTAAGAAAGATTTATTTTGGGAAGGACTCAAGGGAGATGTAAAAAAGTTTGTGGAAGAATGCTTGATATGCCAACAAAATAAAGGTGAAACAGTTAAGACCCCAGGTTTGTTACAACCATTAGCAATTCCTAGTCAAAGGTGGGAGGAGGTTTCCATGGATTTCATCACTGGGTTGCCTTGTTCTAAAGGTAAGAATGTTATTTTGTTCATTGTGGATAGGCTTACAAAATATGCCCATTTTTGTGCTCTATCACACCCATTTTTAGCAAGTACAGTCGCAACTATTTTTATGGAAGCAGTTCTCAAATTACATGGAACCCCAAAAATAATTGTAAGTGATCGTGATCCTATTTTCACTAGTAATTTTTGGACTAAACTATTTTCTTGTTTGGGTACTCAGCTAGCTCATAGCTCATCTTACCACCCCCAATTTGATGGGCAAACTGAAGTGGTTAACAAATGTTTAGAGGGGTATCTCTGTTGTTTTGTATCAGATAAACAAGAACATTGGGTTAAATGGCTACCATTTGTAGAATGGTGATATAACACATCTTTCCATACCTCTTCTAAAATGTCTCCATTTCTAGCACTATATGGTTACCATCCACCTTCCATCACTTCTTCATTAAAGGTGCACACCAAGGTTCAAGATGTGGAAGAGCACATTCAACATCAACAAGAGGTTTTGGCTAGTTTGAAAGAGAATTTGGCCTTGGCACAAAATAGGATGAAGCAACAAGCAAATCAACACCGGAGTGAGCAAAATTTTGAGGTGGGTGACTGGGTATTTTTTTGTTTATAGCCTTACAAGTAGATGTCCTTGAAGCAATAGAAAAAGGACAACAAACTTACTCCAAAGTATTATGGCCCTTATCAGGTTCTACAAAAAATTGGAAGTGTGGCTTACAAGCTCGAGTTACCTCATTCATCTCACATACACCTATTATTTCATGTTTCTTGTTTAAAGAAGGTCATTGGACAGAAAGTTTCTGCCCAGACAGAGCTCCTAGAATTAGATGAAGAAGGATGAGTCATTTTGGAACTAGAGAAGATCCTCCAAACACGTACTAAGAGGTTGAGAACTAGAGAGATTAAGGAATATTTGATCAAGTGGAAAAACCAAATCAGTGAAGATCCAACTTGGGAAGGTGAATAATTTTTGCAACAACATCCAGAGTTGTTCAACATTGAGGACAACATTGGTTTGAAGGGGAAGGGCATGCTACACCCCTAACCTATCACATGTATGAGGATAGTATTAGCCAAATTGTGGCTTACTTATCCCTCTTTGACAGTATATTACATTTATCTATGCTTTCTTTAGATTAGTAGGTCGGCCTATGGAGTAACCATGGCCTAGTTAGACTATATATAAGAGGTAGTGGGTAATCATTTATCATCATATTGTGAATTCTGCTCTTATTGAAGCTTGTGGAGGTTTCCCCCTCGAAGTGGCTTATCTATTATCATATATTTGGATATATTTCAGTCGTATTTGGATATAATTCTACTGTTATACTTAATTCTTGAAGTAATTTCATTACAATATCCTTATCTTCAACTTGATTGGAGTCTTTACTAGAATAGTCTCTATAATAGCTTCAATTTCTCTTTCAGTCTCTATTTCTTTAAAATCCTTGTTGGATCCTAGTACTAAATATGTTCCCACTTCTATTTGATATTTTTGATGAGCAATCCCTAATTAGATTTATTTTATAGAAGGGGAGAAAATTAATTTATCAACATTAATGCCTTTACTCTTCAACAACTTGAGAGTTTTTTCCAATACACCTTGAGTTTTGTCAATGAGAGATGTAGATTCTTTATTGTACCAATCAACTCTTGGAAGAGGTTTTGATCCAATTTATTATTTTTCATATGTGGTATCTAATGGATCTTTATCATCTGATATGAACTTTTTGCTTTATAATATATCAAACACAATCACTTATTCTAGGGTGAATCATGAATCATCACAAATTCTTACCTCCTTTTCATCATCATAGTCCATCCATTAGTCTTCAAAGTGGTGCACACATAGATGTGAAGAACCAAAAATATTTTTAATTATGCACATAAATTCAAATTAAGGTCAAATTTAGAATGATCAGAGAGTAACCTGCATTATTTCCTTATCAATCAATTTTACTTTGGCTAAAGAAGCACAATTATATCGATAAATTGAAATAAGAAATTTTATCTGACTTGTGTTTATAAGACAAAAAAATTTGTGTTTCTATCAAATCTCTTAATAATTCCATAAAAACCCATTTATCATCCACATATCTTGGAATCATATATGGGGCAGCTTCACAACAACAAATTCTCAAGTAGGTAAAACTTAGGAACTGTATGAAATATGTTCCCCACCTAGAAATCTCTATAGATGCCTGAATTGATAGCCTTAAATTGTATGGTTTTGATTCAAACATCTAAATTATATACTATAAAAATGCATCATTTACCCTATATAAATGATGTGCACTTTATTTCAAGGGGATTTAGGGATAGAAATCATAGATATTTTTAGTCTGTAGATCACCTATTATGTTCAAACCATCATAGAATCTCCTTTTGGAAAAAAAATAAATAAGGTAAGAAGTCATACAAAATTTTGAGGTTGTATTAAATTCTATAAGATACTTTTGAATTAAGTCACTAATTAAATATTCTTAGTTGATATATTCCTTGTTTTGGTGAATGATTCATATATACTTGTACATCCATGTTTTGAAATTCCTAGCACCTGGGATTCTCACTACTCTTTACTGAAGAGTAATCATGTCATTAATTTCATTCATGAATTTAAGTCTAGATCGATTATTATGTAGCCTTTTTTATTTATGCTTAGGCTTTGTTAGCCATTGTTTATTAACCCACTTTTAATAGGAGCTTGTATTAGAGTCCTATTTAAGCAAATGCACAAGTCAAGTTAACAAATGTTTCCCTATCAAGAAACTAAAGTAGATGATTGATGTGTTATATACCTAGGCATAAGATAATTTATCCATTAAGATTCTTAACTTCTTTCTTTTCATAATCATAGTTCTAGACTATTATCATCACTAATTATATACATTGAACTAAAGTTGGGAATAATTACCTATGTCAATCCATTGTCATGAATACTTTGTCTATAATCTATTTTGTGAATAATGTTTATTATGTTCTATAAATAATCCATATCAATATGTATGATGTCAATGTAAATTATTTCCTCAACATTTTATTCCAAGTGTGAAGGTGGAACTACTCCCTAAAATTGATACCTCATATCTATGTCATCTTCTAATTGTAATTTCTTCTTATTAGGGGTATTTTCAGAGTATTTTTCTTAGGAGAATATTTGATTGGAGTGTCTAATGTTGACATATAATAAGATTATACATTTGTGATCTCATGACAAAAAACATAATTTCCTTGTAGGAATAATGTACTCAAAACATGTTCTGGTAAGTATAAAAAATTAGGACATGAAAATGTAACTATCAAATCTTGATAGAGTGTTTTGAAATGTTAGGTTCTTATAGGATGATAAATAGGCTATCAAGATCTAATATTAAAAAATAAATATGTTGAGTTATAATAGGTTATTAGGTAGAGTGTTGGGACCTAATAGGATGACAAAAAGGTAGTTGGAAGCTACTATGTGAACATATAGATGTCAAGTCTCGATAATTGCTCCAACATGAGTCAGGTTCTTATGATGGTATAGGAAATCCTTGGGATCTAATGGATGTCAATAAGCCTCATAAACCTGATGATGTTTGAGAAGGATACCAACTTTGATAAGTCATCCTATTCAATAATATCTATAAATTGTAAAGATCTTTGTTGATGATTTTAGAAAATGGATAAGTCTCTAAAGAAAACCCTGAGAAAAGTGACATTAGGTCCAAAGGACTAAAAACTATAATTATTTTTCATCTAAGATTTTAAAATGATTCAAACTTATGAAAATACCTACAAAATTAGAGTTTAGGAATACACATAACCTACAAAAGGGACAATGGAGGTTGAAGTATGTTGGGGAAAAGTTAGCTGATCAACAAGGATGAGCCAAATTAGAAAGGGAAAATAATATATTACATGTCACAAATTTAATATGTGAGAATAGTAATGGTAGAAGATTGAAACATGCATGAAGAGACATCAAAGTTTGAAAGATGTTAGAATAAGTTTAAGGTATTTAAAGGTGATTTTATGTAGATTTGGATATAACAAGTGTTAATACATTGATCGAGCTCTATTAGGTTATTAGGTAGAATTTTAAGACATGACATGTGAATTTATAATGTTTGGATTCTACTTACTTGCTCAGTAGTTGATTAGGATCTAATATGTGTTTGAGAACTTATCAGGCTCTAATATGTGTTCAATTAAGTCTTAGGCTCTGATATGAGTTTGCTAATCCTTGGGAACCTAGACCATGTTCAAATAACCATCAAACTTAGATATCTTACTAAATAGCTATCAAAATTTTGATTCTTATTTAACAAGTGACAAAAACTTGACAAGTCTTGAAAGGCTTTGGTAATTTTTTTATTTTTCAATTTTTCATTTTAGTATTTGACCAAAAGTTGAATCTAGACCAATTTTGACTATTAGTGGTCAAAATATTTGAAATTATTAGATTTTTTACTTTTATTCAAAAATTAGGATAATAGTTGGCTCTAACTGGGGACCTTGAAATACAAGGAATGAGAGAAGAAATCCAAACTTTAATTCTATAGACTAGTGTACTTCTATTGGGTTACAGAGTAATTTAAATTTTACTATGGTAAATTCTTGATAATTATATTATCACTTCATATTTTCACATCTTGATTTGACCAACTAATAGTTAATTCACCTATCACAATCATATGAGAAATGAACATGCATTATCAAGCCAAATCTCTTGTTATGAAATTTTCATGTCTTGATCTAATAAACTAACAACTAATTCACCTATCCCAATCATATGAGAAATGAACACATGATATTGAGCTAGATCTCTTGCTATGAAATTTACACATACTGATCCAACTAATTGATAGCCAATTCTCTTATCTCAATTGTATGATAAATGAACACGTGTTGTTGGGATATATCTTATTGAAGAATATTCTAATTTTCACTATCTATTCACTAGAAGAAGTTCATGAAAACATGTTAATTCTAAAAACTAAAGAGTCTTTGGATCTTAAAATTGTCATAAGACTAAAGATATGTAGTTTATTTGGACTCAAAGAGATGTTATAATAAATGCAATAGAATATAATACCAATATGTGAAAAAGTGGGAACAATATAAGAGATTTTGTATTATTAAAAAATAGCACACATGAACAAAAAATAGGATAGTAAAAGGAGCCAAGCCAAAATTATTATGTACATACTTACATGTGGGGGACTACCTACTTTCACTTAAATTAGTGATTGAGGTATTTCCCACTATAGGATAATTTTAGATAATTGCCACCATGATAGGCCAAGTAGAAAGTGGTGTCTCCATAGAAGTGTCTTATCTTGAATGGGCCCCACCATAGTGAGTTAAACATCCCATGACTTCATTTATGTTCTCTATGCTTATCCCATAAAAGAATAAGATCTCCACTTGAAATTATCTTTTCTTCACTTTCTTATCAAAAAGAACTTTTACTTGAGCTTGATGTTTGGTGATTCTATCAACAACTCTAGATTTATCTTCTTCAAGATTATTTAAATATAAAATTATTTTTTCCAAGGGACTTTCAAAATTTTGATTCTCAACAGATCTATCTAGTTGAAGTGTGGATAATTCAAGTGTTATTGTAATTGTTGCATCTATCCTATAAAGTAACTATAATGGGGACATATCTATATATTTATTTGGTGCTATTTGATATACCCACAATGCATCATAAAACTTATTATGTTAGTTCATTTTATTCTCATCAACCAACTTACAAATAATAGTAATTAAGTTCTTATTACTTGATTCACCCTGACTGCTTCCTTATGGGTGATAGTCTAAAGAATGGGAAAATGAAATACCATAGTTATAACATAATCCAATCATCTATAAAGAATAAAAACTTGAAGTGTTGTCTGTTACTATCTTTTTCACAACATCATATCTCACTAGGATATTTTAATTGATAAAATTACAAACAACTTTTGATGTTTCTTTGACTGAAACAAATTCTCCCCATTTGGTGAAGTAGTCTTTAGTAGTAAGAATATGTGTGATTCTTGAAATTTAATGAGGATTCATTGTCCCAATAAAATCAAACCCCCATTTTTAGAAGGGTTCTTCTATCATCACTAGTTTTAGTGGAAATGTTATAAATTTTTTGTCATTTAATGAATTGTTGACAAGCCTCACATCACCTTACCCACTCATAAGAGTTATTAAAATTTTTAGGCCAATAGTAATGAGTTTTTAAGATATTATTGGAGTTAAATTTTTGTCCACCATAATATTGATCATGAAAATATTGTAAGATTTTATTTATTTTTTTATTGTTGACACATCTTAAGAAAAAGCCATCAATACTTTTCTTGAACAAAGTACCATCCTAGATTACACACTTTCTAGTTTTTAGTTTGAGTTTTATACATTTTTTGTCATCTATATGATACGGGTATTCTCCATATGTCAATAAGAATGAAATATATGTAAACCACTCTTTAGTATAATCAAGATAGATAACAAAGGGAATGTCTTCTTTATTTTGATTATCAGAATCTATTTGTTCTGCTATGAGTTGACATAACCCTTTTCCTCAAACCAATTTTATGGGATTGATTTCTAAATCATATTCATGAACTCTGGTTATCTAGTTTCCTCTCTTAGATATTGGTTCTTATTGACTCAAAATATATTTTACCTCTATACTTGGCACCATTACAATGGAGTGTGAATGAATTATATAATATTTAAACTATTTGACATCTTTCACAACTACGTATGCATGTTTCTCTCCTAGGGAATATTTAAATTCATAAACTTTGAATTTAAAACTCATGAAATTAATGGGAAATTTAATACTTTCATCATTTTTATAAACTAGTATGGCTAAGAGAGTGTGTTCTGAGGCATAACAATAGATGATGAATTCCTTTTTGAAGTTAGGACAAACCAACATTGGTGCACAATCAATATCAAATTTTATCTTATTGAATGCTCTTTTACTTGATTATTACATTTTAAGGAAGGTTTTCCTTTCATCATCTCAGAAATATGCTAGATGATTTTTACAAAATTTGAGATAAATATTCTCAATAAATTCACTTTTCTAAATAATGAATGTACACCTAGTTTACTAATCATCAAAGATGAATTCTAAGTTTCTTCAACCCTTTCTAGATCAATTTTGATTCATTCTTTTGAGGTGATGTGCCCAAGAATTTCCCCCAGTCATCCCAAAAATAGACTTTTTAGGGTTGTGGGAGATACTATATAGTCAACACTTATTGAATACCTTCTTGAGGTGTTCATAATGCTCTTCCATTTTTTTTAGAACACTATTAGGTCATCTAAGTATACCATAATTATCTCATTTTTCAAATCTTTGAATTCAAGATCCATGATTATCTAAAATGTAGCCCTTATGTTGATTAATTCAAATGACATTCATCAGTACACAAAAGTTCACCATGGGGTTATGAAGGTTTTTTTATGTTGATCTTCTCTATCAAATTCAATCTAGTTATAACATGAAAATCCATCCAACATATAGAGTATTTCTAAACTTGTAACTGTTTGAATGACTTAATGCATGATGGGTAATGGATAGTTATCTTTTAGAGAGGTTTGATTCATATTTCTGAAGTCTACACAAATTATAATCTCCCCATTATTTTTATTTATTGGGACTATGTTAAAAATCCAAGGTAAATGATGAATAGGGAAAATGATTCATGCATTCAACATTTTTTGAATTTCTACAAAAATCATACATGCGATCTTTGGATTATACTATATTTTTTTCTATTAGAATGGTTTGACATTTGGTTTTAGAGGAACCATGTGCTGAATTTATTTTAGATGAAAATATTTGAGGTATTTATATGAATATGAAAGAATGTTAATGTATTTTGAAGCAAACCGATGTTTTTTTGGGTGAACATTATCTTTTAATATTAACCAAGTTTGGTTGTTCTTTGAAATTGATATTTAATTTCTCATAGTCTATTTAGCCAAGAGAATCTTTTTGCATCTTCCTTTTAATGAATATGTTATGATTTTTGAAAATTTATTCTAATGAAATGAAACCTTTTGAGATTTTATTTCCTTTTATTTTGATTACTCCTTTGTCTTGTTCTTTAGCAATACCTTATTTAAGATTTTGAGAAGAAGAAGATTACCTATATAATGAATCACTACCTTTACAATACAATTTTTTTTAAATATCACCTTTTTTAAGAAAATAAAAAATCTATCAATCATTAGTGATCACCTACTAGTTCTCTAAATTATATAGTACACTAGATCAATACACCAGCTCAATTGTGTGTTTGCCTTTACCAATCTCTAAATATGGAATCAATAATGAAGTTGATATTACAAGTGTGTATTCTTTGAAATTATCTTCTCTTAGAATAACTTGAATGGAGAATGCTTCAAAAACATCTATATTATCCCAGAATTTATTCTTTTAATGTTTCAAATGGTTATTTTTACTTAATATTGGCCTTTGACTTGTTTCACAACTAATTTTACATCACCCACTGATTTCAAATTTTAATTCCCATCTCTTCAACAACTTAAAATCCTAGCAAAAGTGCTTCATATTCTATAATATTATTAGTATATTCAAATTACAATTTGTAAAATAAAGGAAATATTTATTTACTTGGAGATACTAGGACAATTCCTACACCAAATCCTATTGAAGAGAAACTACAATCAAAGTCCAATGTCCACACTTCATTAAGATTAGTTTCTATGATTTATAGCATATCCATGTCTTTTTATGACATCAAAAAATAGTTTCCTATACTAGTCTCTACACATAATATATCTACCCTAAGGTCATCAACCTTTTGCAAATTGTATTTTTTCTTCAATTATGGTTCAAGATGTTATTTCACCCCTTAAACTGAAATCATTGCATGTGAAAGATTTAACTAAATTTATCCAAGTTCTTTACAAAAATTTCTTCCCAAGAGAATACCATAGTACACATAATATATCTACCCTAAGGTCATCAACCTTTTGCACGGTGTATTTTTTCTTCAATTATGGTTCAAGATGTTATTTCACCCCTTAAATTGAAATCATTGCATGTGAAAGATTTAACTGAATTTATCCAAGTTCTTTACAAAAATTTCTTCCCAAGAGAATACCATAGGCTACTAGGATATCAACTTCTAAGACTGATCTTGATCCCTTTTTGAGGAAAATATGCGAGAGTAACTTGGGCATATTTGATCTAACCAGCAAGTGGAACTTATTTCACTTCCATTTATCAATGGCGACCAAATTTTTTTATATAGGTCAAGCCAAGGGATTGGGAAATTTTGACAGGCATTACATTATCAAATACCCCTATGTCAATTATGAAATTACAGACTTTGCATCCCTTTAGGAATAAATAAATGTAAAAAAGTTCAACCTTATTGGATTTAGAAGTTATTTTAGCCATGGAGTTGATTGGATTAGAAGAAGGTGGGGTGGTTAGAATTCCCTTAGTATTATCTTTCTTTTTGGTGTGAATTTTTCCTTTGATAAATTCTACTAGTTTATCTAATTGATCTGGATAGGCTCTTAAATATCTAGCTTATGACACCTAAAATTTGGTTTTGTTGACATGTTCATTTATGTCAAAAGTAGGTAAACTAGTAGAAGAGGAGAATTCTATATTTTGAGACACATGAGCATTAACATTAACAAGAGGAGTGTTTTTAGTAGTATCAGTTAGGAAGGACTCCCCTAATTTAGTTATTAGTTATTTTCATTTCATCTAAATAGGAGGTGGTGTTATTCATGGAATAATAATGTTTGTATATTCTTCTTGACTTTCATTTTTTATTTATTTTAATTTTGATCTCTTGTGAAGACTTTGAATGACTAACTATTCATGTCCCCAACATTTTTTGTGTAATCATCTTCATATGAATTTTATTATAATAATGTATGTTTGGAGTTGCTACTAGGTTATTCAATTTCACATTCCTAAAGATACAAATTTTTTGATTCATTTTCTTCTTCAATTTTTTCATATCCAAATATTTCTTTCATTTCCAAAACAACATTCATAGGTAGATTTATATTTTGTTGACGAGGAGCTCCTAGTGCAATCTTTTACTAACTAGCTTGAAATCAAAGATGATCTCTCTAAAAAGGTACATAATTTATTCTTGGGATGTCTTTATAAGGATTAGTGATATTTTTTTGAGGTAATTACTTCTTCAAAGTTGTTATATCATTTTCCATTTTCTACAAGAGTTATTTGTTAGAATATTGACCCATATTTTGTATTTTAAACTTTTGATGATTTCTTTTTTTATTTTCCCAAAATTATCATATCATCCTTAATGTCAATAATTAGAGGTTGAGTTGAATCCAAATCAACTACTTTTGCTTTTCTCAATTGATAACTTAATTTTGGTAATTGAGAATTGATAAAGAACCACTTTTAATTTCCATTTGTAGGTTTGGTAGTTACCATTATTTTATGTATTATCTTGTTAAACTTAGATACAAAATCATCATAGGTCATGAAATTATTTATTCATCTAGGTGCGTTGAGCTAGTTAGACATGTGCATCTTATGTTGGTTTGAATCTACTTTCAATTTGTTTTCATATCATTCCATTTTTTTATTGCTCGTAAAGGAAGATGATAAAACCAATGTGTAGCTCCATTATGTAGAGTTTCAACAAATAATCTCACTACAATATCTTCATGTTCTACTCCTATAATTCCACATGTTATAGAAAAGGTGTTAATATATTCATCTGGATGTTGTTTTATGTTTCCTAAGAATTTTATAAAATTATACCATGAACCTTTTAGAACATCATGTAACATTCCTAGCGACAAAAGACCAATTATGTTACCCCGAGCTTGAGCCATGACTGGAAATATTGATTGTAGTGGGAAAACATCACTTGGTAAAACAAGATCCTAAATAATGATTATCCCTCCTTCTAATTACTTACTTTTATTAGGAGCTGTGGAAAG
>JARHVA010001926.1:1497500-1692500 GCA_037957365.1 Torreya grandis | reverse complement strand
ATTTTTCTTTCAAAAGCTCTCTCATAAGTTTAATTGTCAATCCCTTACAAATGATCCCTTAATTCATATTTATAATTTAAAATAGATGATTATAGGGTGTTACCACTTATTTTTCCTTTTTAGGCACTTGTAAAATCAATTTATCTAATTTTCACAACTTGGAACTTGTAAAAATGCATTAAGAAATTTGCACAATTTATAAGAATGCATTAGTTTTTTTGCATGACTTACAAAAGTATAATGACAAATTTACATAATTCAAAATTACAAAAAGGACCTAGTAAAATTGCATGATTTTAGAATGTGTGAATTAACTAAAAAATTACAATTATAATTATGAAAATGACAAGATCAAAATTTGACAAAGAAACATTCTTTATCATCCTTGTTGATGATGATCTGAACTTCTTTATCAGGTCACAACTTCTTTTGATATTCTTAAAATATTTGTATGATTTTTACCATTTTATCCTCAGCTATACCATCTAAGTATGTATAATATATTTACACAACACAATACAAATCCACCATTATTTGAGTTGTTCTTTGTAATTTATTCAATATTGTATCATGTTTTTCCAAATTACTTTTATACTTGATTAATGTCTGAATTGAATCATAATTAAATGTGAAACTTGGAGTTGTAATATTTTCAAAACAATTATTGAATTGATAAATAATGACTTATTCATATAGAAAATTTACTTTATCATTTATGAGTTTACTTTTCAATCTACTTACCACTCCCAGTATCTCAAGAATAGCATATCCCCTATTGATTTAGAATCTTCAAATTTATTAAAACTTTCTTTGACAATATTAACTTTGAATTTTGTATCTCCCCAAAACATGGTGATATATATAATTTATTATTTATATATAACCTTTTCTTGAATTAGATCATTTGGGTAAGTAAAATATAATTCTTCCAAAGTAGGGATCAACTCATCCCATTTCTACAATTCTTTCTCATATTTGCTTTAATATTTCTTTGTTTGATCATATTTTGACTAAATTTTAGAATAGGTAGCCAATGTTTTTGGAATAATAATGAGACCTTGTTAAAAAAAAATCAATCCATTCATTTGTTTCTTTTCCCATGTGGCCGATTTATTCTACAACATGAAGAGTTCCTGTATCAGAGACTTGATTAACAATATTGGTTTCACCAATTTATGAACTATAGTTATTAGTTATTCAAAATTTTCTTTGATCCTTGGTGACCTTATCATGATCCATATTATCAAATAACATGCCAATTATAGATTGGACATTTTATATCATGTTTTCTCTTGTGAATTTGTTTAGATGTACTTTGATGACAATTTTTTGTTGATATTATTATTGATGATCATATGGCAAAACTCTTTTCAATTATTGTTGATATTATTCTACATCTCCTATTCTAATAAATATGGGTAGTTTAACATGGAAATATTATCTCTTAATGAAGTATACTTTTCTTATCTATGGTTTCCTATTATGTATTATTATAAGCTCATTATCATTTAGTCATAATATTAACATGTGACAAAAAAAAATTTACCCTTGTTTCTTGTTCTCCACAAAACCAGGATTTAATGTATTTGTCAGAGATGGTTTCTAATTCCTCTTTTTATGGTGTTACTTATCCTTTATTTTTTGGCTCATGATAATAATTAATATTTTTTATTTTATCTAATTTATATAACCTAGAGAGTTCATTGAAGTCACTCTCATCTTCATCTAATCAGAACTCTTCTAATCATGCAACCCCCATACCATTTTCTAATAGGAAGTGCACTAGCAATCCATTTCCATCAAAAGTGATCTATTATTACTTAAATTTTAATATTCCACTATAATATACAACTCATTCTAAATTTAATAATTCAAAATATCATGTGTTGTAAATATCAATTACTTCAAAATCATATTTTTTATTAATAGCCATAAAATTAACTTATACATTCCTAAGTGATGTTATGTAACATCGCATTGGCCATACCAATATTGTATGTATTCATGTATTCATCTAAAATGTCATTTTAATGAAATGAGTGTCACTTTAGACCACCTTGTGCCAACTTAGCCGTAGACCTATCTTATATCCTCTTTTTATTCTTTTCTAACTTTTGTGTAGGTATAATCCCTTCTCAGACATACTAAAAGCATCACCAAGCCATCCCCTAGGAATCCAAGCCCCTTGTTTACTATATTCTACCACCTAGACATTAGCACAACCCTTTGGACATTATCAACCTACACTATTGACCTAGGTACCATGCTAGTATCCCTTAGATCCTTACTCCCCAATAAAATATCTTTCCATTTCCCAAATCACTCCTAGGGTCAGCCTAGACATATTTCACATCTTGAAAAACACCATAAAGCTATATATATACCACTTTATTCAATTATCCACTAGACGGAAATCAGATGCAAATACTCATAAACAAACTTAGAAATAGTTATGAAAATCAAGGTCATTAATCCCTATTCTACCCTACTTCTACATACACCAATTTCAAAAACCCAAATCTTAGATAACTCATATTTATAGTCTCAATTCACACTCAAATCACTCATACTATCATTCACTTGCACTTAGATTGGGAGAACTACATCAGGTGTGATTCCCTTTCAAGGTATTGATATTTAGGCAACACTTAACACATGGGGTGTTGAGGTGAAATATAACCTACCCTACTAATGCCATTATTTTATACTCCTTCTCTTTAAATACCTTAAAAAACATAAAGACCTAGGTTTTTATAATAAAATCAATCAAAATAGGGAACAACTAGTGAACCATCATCCATGCACATAGACATGGACTCCCCATAACTAGGTGAAGGTACACGCATAAGCTCATTTTTCCTACTTAAAAAAGGGCACTATCATGATACTGAGGAGACTAGTATGGTGTGGTACTTTCTAAAGGACCATTCTATTATCTAGGAGATTTTTTGACCCATGGTTCCTATTCATGACACCTTGAACAATTTCTACACCAATTTTTAGCCTATCATTTATTCATCTCAATAAATTTACAGCTAAGTACATCTCGTATAATTCATTTTCTATTTATAGAATAATTAGATAAATTAAATATTATAAAAATTAATGGTTTTTATTATTATATATTTATTCCCTGATTTATTTTTCTAGAACTTTAGCAACCTAGGGTTTTAGATTCCATAACCCCCTTAAAAGTTAAATCATTTGGTGAACTTGACTTACTTTAAATAGTGTAAAATCCCTATCCCTAGATGATATTAGGGATTCCATACTTTTATTTCCTATTTTTAGTGGTTAGTTTGGGGTTTTTAGACTAATATGTTCTACCCTAGTATCCCTCTTCCAAGTTTCATTATCAAATTTCATAGATCAAGAAGATTATTTTCCTCCTCATCTCTCAGAGGGTGATAGCTAATTTCCCTCTAACTAGGTCCATTATATCACTTCTCCAATAGGTAAGGCAACCTATATTACTATTTAAAATATATATACTCATCTCATCCATCTTTTAGACCCTTCCCTTCCCATATCTCCCATTTAGGATGTGTGATTGTATATTTAATCAAAAGTAACTAGGGTTTGCACTTGTGAGACTCTAGGGGATGAAATTATCAGTATGAGCATGATAAATTTAGAATCAAAAAAATATATTAATCTTACATGAAAATATTAAAATATTGGAAAATTATATTACAAGATAAAAGCATCTAGAGTACACTAATGGCAATCATGCATATGCATATTCACCTAGTCAATTTATGGCAAGCAATGTTACATATCAAAATAGGAAAACATGACAAAGTTCAAATACAACTAGTGATTCAAAAAGTACTCAAAGATAAAATAGAAGTTCAAGTGAGATTTTAAGGAAAATGATTAAATCTAAATTGATCAACCTACCTCCTTTACATCTAGTGATGAGATCTAGATATTATTGTGCATACCATACAATGCATAGTCATCACATAAATTCATGTTTATAATTAAAAAAACATATACAATATATTATTGCTAATGAGGACCCTATACATTATAAATTAATTAAACAATCCATAGTGATACAAAAAAATTAGAAATAGTATAAAAATGGTTACCAAAGCATAACTCAGAACAATAAAAGGTTCATAAATCAAAATCAAAGAAATAAATAGTACATCAAACACATCTAAAACAAGTGAAGGATACAAATATACCTCTCTAAAATGAGGTCCCACTTTCAAAGTAGGATGGATTTGGTCAAAATATCTATATTAGTTTGATTATCAAGGTCAAAGGTTGGGAAAACATGCCTAAGGCATGAATACTAATATTATATCAGTTGATAATGTTGGTCAACAAGGTTTGGGATTAATTAAAAATACTAAGGCAAATCATTCATTGATACAGTCTATCAAGGCAAAATATCTAGATACATAAGTAATGTTACAAAAAATCAAAAAATTAAGTTGTACATTCAAAATATAGATAAGTAAACAACCATTCTCGAAAGAGGGTTTTTTAAAATAGAGTCTTCAAATAAATTTATACCTATAGTGGATATAGTTTTATATGGTAAGATCCCAATCAATAATCTAGACATTGCTAATCAAAATGAAAATGATTGGAACAACACAAACTATTATGATATAGACTAATCAGAAAGCAAATATGCCACCTATGTTACATAGAGGCATCCCATTGATGACATGTTGGGATTATAGCACCATTCCTTACCATCACACAAATTTTTATCCATATCACTCTCCTTGTACATAGTTCCATCCATTCCCAGTTTACTTGTACATAGTTTCTTTTATATTTCTCATTGTACATAGTTTCATTTTAATGTTGCTTGTATATATCTTATACTAAAAAAACACAAAACAATATGATATGTTTAGAAATAGAAAAAAAATTAAATATTTTATAAGAAAATACAAATTTTAGATTGTATGCATTTCCATGTTTACATTCCTTTTATTTTCTAGTTTCTATGTATGTTATTATAGTTAGTTTTATATACATACATGCTTCACTTATTCCCTTCAAGTGTACATAGATTAATATAAGATTTAGTTCATCTACATAGAGTTATATTTGCTACTATACACCTATCGAGGGCACATACACATTCACACAAATCCATCACTCATACATTCACCCATTGGGGGCATAATACTCCGCAGCTTCCAATTTTCTAGGTTATATCTTTCTATACTCCATATCATAGATTTAACATTGATTATATAATGATATTGATCATCCTATACTAATATTTTTGGTTGACTACCACTATTATAGACTTAGCTTATATACATCTTTGCTCTTATATGGATTTATACCACATGTTCATGCATACTTTCATTTTTAGATTTACTAATTTTGACTTGATTATGTCTCTTTACTTATACATATATTCAAAGGAATTTGAATATGTTATTTTTATATGTATCTAAACCAATTCCTTTCATTGTGTGTATGATTTGGACATGTTCCCATGTCCTTATGTGTACCTTCATGATTGTGTATGTGGACCTTTGAACATGTCCTTCCATGTGGATCTAATCCAAACTTAGTTTCTCTATGTGTATGTGGAAATTTTAACATGTCTTTATATGTTTGATATTTATCATACTTAGTGACATGTGCCCATGTCCCTTGTATTGTGGCCCCTTATCCTACTTTACATGCCTCATGTGTTTGTGTGTATGCTTTCATGTATGCATAATGGTCATGATACTTGTCTCTTATTTGTTACACTCACATATATTTTGTAATGTCATGAGTAACCTCATGTATTTCCCCTTCCTTGTTAGGTGCCTATATGGACATCATGCCCCATCCCCCTATGTAGTTACAAAAATTATCTCAAATTTACTATTCATATGAATTCCTACATTGTTCTATCTATCTTGACAACCTTGTGAATGATACATATAACATACATTGTACATTACTAACTTGTGCCCATATAATTTTACATTATAATGTCATGTATACACATTATATTGTTTTATCACATAGATATCATATGTTTTCATTCTAACACACAAGATGCATAAATTTTATTTTTAAGAAAGTTATTGTAGAGTTTCAAAAAATACCCTTAAAAGAGGGGGAATTAAAAAGGTTTTATCATAGAGATTAGACCATCCTAATTCAATTATAACATAGTTTTCAACATGAAAACACAGATTATAGAACCCATATTTAGGAAAACACAGTGAAAATTAGTCACATATAGATCAGTCTAAGTTTTTTTTATGGAAACAACATAGTTGGTTAATAGTGAAGCATAAAAGATACTAGTACATTGTGATATTATTCAGTAGCTCTATAAATATAAAATTCCAAGATTTATAAAAAATTACATTAGGTATAATCAGGGTTTACATAACATCAATTATAGATTATCAAATATACTTAGTTTATGTACAATTTTCACATAGATTACACAATTTTTACTCATATTAGGGGCATCATGCATGGAATTATCACCCCTATTTTAGTTTCATATACTCATACATATATTATTATGACTCAATATATAATCCATATGCATAAATATCAAATTTGGGGGCATGTGCACAGTACATTATTCTCATATGTTTGGTTTGACACCAATACTCTCAAACGGAATGGCAACTCCATGTTGTTACTCCTAACACCACTTACACCAAGTTCATACCAAATTTATCCCTTATTCTATATGTAATAGTTTGTATTACCAAGTAGTCCTTGAGCTACATTATTGATTGCCCAAGTGGCCCCTAAGTTTTTATACATATTAGAGTTTCCAAGTGGCCCCAAATCCATCATATGTAATTTTAGTTACATCATATAACTTTAGTTACATTACATAATTTTAATTTTAAATGCATACACAACACGTGGGTAGGTAATGATGAATTCATAGCCTACTTGAGTTCTTGATCCACCTACATAAGAGGGTTAGACAATCTATTAATCCAATATAAGTTATTGACATATTATGATCCACCAAGAAGGGGTGGAAAATGATGGACTCAAGGCTATCTTGATTTCTTGAGCCACCCACACTTTAGGATTGAGAAATCCATAAACTCAATCCAAGTTATTCACTATTTGATCACCATACACACACACACAGAGGATGTCATTAAGTATTAGTATTATTTCATGTACCCAACAAGGTGTATTTATTCCTTTCCTCTTTCTCTCATCTCTTTACTTAGTTTTGTCTTTGATTTTTATGTTTCTTAAGTAATGACTTATTCCTTCATATTTTTGTAATATCCGTAATAGAGCATGCTTCATAGACTCAGACCCAGATTCACATGATTTAAATTTTAGTTAAGTCTAGGTATATTTCTTTTCCTTTATCCTATTCATTTCACTTTGATTCATTTATATAATAAAGGGGGGATGTAGTCATCTAAAATTTCATTTTAGTGTAATTAGTGTCACTTGAGACCACCTTGTCCTAAATTAGCCTTAGACCTATCTTAGGGCCTCTTTTGATCCTTTTCTAGCTTTTGTGTGGGTCCAACCCATTCCCAAACATACCAAAAGTATCACTAATCCATTCCCTAGGAACATAGACCCCTTTTTCACTAGATTCTACCACCTAGACATTAGTGTGGCCCTTTAGACACTAGCGCACTACATTATTGACCTAGGAACTATGTTAATGTCCCTTATATCCTTACTCCCCTAGTGGATATGTTTCCATTTCCTAAATCACTCCTAGGGTCAGCCTAGACCTATTTCACATCTTGAAAAACACTATAATACTATATATAGACAACTTTCATTCACTTATCTAGTAGATGGAATTTAGAAGTAAATAATCATAAATAAACTTAGAAACAATTATGAAAATCATGGTCATTAATCCTTATTCTACCCTAATTCTACATACACCCATTTACTATAGCCCAAATCTTAGATTATTTATATTTCTAGTCTCAAGTCACATTCAAAACACTCAAACCAAAACTCATACTAACATTCACTTACACTTGCACCAACACTTAGATTAGGAGAATTACATCGGGCTTGATTCCCTTTTGAGGTATTAGTATGTAGGTAACACTCAACACATGGGGTGTTAAAGTCATGTCTATACTAACCTACTAACTCCACTCTTTTATACTTATGCTCCTCTAATACCCTAACAAACATGGAGGCCTAGGGTTTGAAATTAAAATTATTAAAAATAAGGAATACACAACAAACAAGAATCCATGTACATAGGAATAGACTCCTCAAAACTAGGAGAAGGTACACCCATAAATTATCTATCCTTAATTTCAAAAGGTTACTTCCATAGTATATAGAAAACTAGTGTAGTGAGATACCATCTAAAGGACCACACTATTGTCCAGGAGGGTCTCTAACCCTTGGTTCTTATTCATGACACCTAAAACAATTCCTATACTTCCTACACTATTTTTTATCCTATCATTCATTTATATCAAAAGATTTCTAGCTAATTACATCTCTTGTAATTTATTTGTTATTTATATAATAATAATATAAATCAAATATTTTATAAATTAGTGGCTATAATTATTACATATTTATTCCCTAATTTATTATTCCAACACTAGAAAAATAAGGTTTTACATTTAATAAATCCCTTAAAATCTAAATCAATTCACATGTATCTATGAATTATTGATTATTTCTAAAGTATTTGGGGAAGTACATTTGTGTCCACCCCTAAGTCTATTAATGTCTTCCTAACTTCTTAGCCATCGATTTTGACATCTTAGAGTATCATTATCTCTCTATATTTTTTGTCAGTTCAGAATATAATTTTTTAGGTTTTTTTTCCTTCTATACCCTCCTAACTCAATTCTCTCTCTCATGTTTATTCTAATATTTAAAAAAATTTGTTAATTTATATAAAAATCCTTGATGTTTGACTAATTTTAACATTTATTTAAAATTTTCATTTTCTACTTCATCAAAGTTATTCATCTTGGTTCGGTCATTATTATAAACATATAAATTATTATAATTTTGCTAAATCATTTTTATACTATCACCTAAACAATAATTTTCATTCCCCTCTAACATTTATTACACTTCCTATACCATATACTAACCTTATACTATCCCACATCCCAATTATTTATTCTATTATCATCCCACTTATCACTAGTCTCATCTTATCTACTATTTTCTAATTTTTAATTCATCCCCCACCCACCTCCAACTACCCATAATTTCTGTTACAAATCCTATCACTTGTCTTACATATAATCTTCATTAATCATCATTAGTCCTATCTAATGGATTCTATAATTATCTAGATATTCTAGAATCCTCCACACTCCTCATCTATAATCCTCTAGTAATTTTATATTCCTAGTAAAATTACACTCCATCCTCTATATAAAAACCTCACTCCATGAAAATTCCAACTATTGAATGAGAGGCAAACTCATGAATTTGTAAGTAATTAATTCCACCTTGTTCATCTACCAAACATCCTTAAATAACCATTATTTCAACTATGTTGGAACCATAGTTAAGTAATCTAACATTTAAGCTATTATAAAGTGCATTTATTATCATTAGGTTCATTTAATACTTGTCAAGAAAGGTGAATTTGTTTGAAAAACTAAGGTGTACTTTCTTTATTTCATTGTATATTTACATTTAAATAACTTAATTTTCCCATTCTTATGTGTTTTTTTGAATTAGGATAGATTATGAATTATAAATTTTATCCATTATTCCTTGCATTTAAACTCTACACCTAATTTTATTCATCACATAATTGTGACCACAGTGGAAGTCTCTCCTTTGATTTGATGTTTTGATCTTTGGTGTGATTTACTAAGCTTGTAGGACTATTTTTTGTAGAATTTGTTACCCAAAACTCCCAAAATTTCATGGTTGACACTTATATCATGTGGTGTGACATCATTATTTTTATGTAAATCTATTTCCTAGAAACATGATTTCATTAACAAAAATTATAACCTGGATTCAAACTATTAAGCTTGATCTTACAGTCTGGTTAACCATTTCAATTGACTGTCTAATGTTTTCAAAATCATGTTTTATGATTTATGATTTCATTTCTCTAATATGAAAATTTTCTAACTTATTTCATGACTTTGTGTATATATTTTTTGATAGGATAAAACTTATGGCTATAGATACATGACATCAGTTTCAAAAAATATAGCATTTCATAAATTAAAATGATTTTGATTGGCCTTTACTTTCTAATCTACTGATAAATACCAAAATCCCTTATCTGATCTTCTATGGAGCACTATAAAGTTTAATTCATCTTAATATTTATGCCTTAGATCTGATAGTTGAATATTTAAAATAATCAAAATAGTTATTTTATATACCACTTGTATTTTTTATTTAGAATAATAGTCTACAATCCTCTATTTTCTAGTTACATCATGTGTAAATATGTTAGACAATAGCTAAGTTGATTATTTTATCTTTATACAATGTATATTATATTTTTAGGAAATTTTATTTTTCAAGATGTGACTCTACTAACCAGACTCACAATTTTCACACTATTCCATAATATTTTGTTGTCTTTGGTTTTTTACATACGTTTGAAATCATGTTAATATAAAATCATCATCATTAAAAAAAAATGTGACTTCGATAGACTCATCCATGGCATTGCATAGGTACAAAAAAAATTATGAATTTATATCTATTTTAATTTCACATCTCTGAGTTCCTTAATTTTGATCATATAGTATCAACATTGACTCTTAAGTCCACAATTTCAAATTTGGTTTGTGTTTTGGCTAACGTGGTCTTTGTAACAATTTATCTCTATATATTTATAATTTCAAACTAAAAAAAAAAGGTATAAACTCTTTGATATGTGGATTCGTTCTATATAAAATTTGTGTTTGATCTAACTCTTTTTTAAGGTTTACACCCAAAGAATCCAATCTAAAAACTATTAACAACTTGTCTTATAGGTATCTTGTCCAATAATTGATATTTAAAAACCACTTTTGATATATTTTCTTATCATAATTTAATTAGGGTTAATTAAATTTCATGTTTTTGTAACTAAATTTCTATTAATTTGGCTTAAATTGTGGCTTGCTTGTTTGTCACCCGAGTCTAAGACTATGTATGTTCTCTCCTTGCATCCCTAGGGAGAGCCTAAAGATCAGAGATGGTCAATAAACCTCCATTCATTTTTTATTTTATAGGGGAAATGTGACATGGAATTCATACCCATGCACTTGTAATAGTCATTATGGGGATTATGACATGGATTTTGTCACCACACACAAAACCACACTTTTTTTTCCAATGAATTATAAATATAAAGGATAGTTATCACTAAGATAATTATAACTCCCTATACAATATTTAGCAAAGTTAGGAGGTAAAACTATGATACAAAAAACACCTTACATAAGCCTAGGACATTTGTACCATGAGGTATATATGGGACTCCCATAGAGAGATTATATAATCTAAAATAATACATTCAGCTGCAAACAACTTCTAGTACAGTTAAAATAACATTCCTAAGGATTAATCAGTACACAAATGTAGGGTGAGGGTTGGGATACCAACCTAGGCACCACTCTACATAAGTATATTAGTGAGTTAGCTGTTGTATTTCACACCCTTATCTATTAGTGTAGGATTTTCATATTGAGTGCTCTTGTTTGTGTGTTTTTGATACCCATGTTGTTTACAAACCTATACCTTACACCCAAAAAAACACCCTATCCAAATAAATATAAGGTCTATACTTAAACCTATCTTCTAACCCTCCATCAATCAAAATCATCATTATAACCCTTTCACCCCATAAGACTTAGAAAAAAATCATTTCTTATCACTCAACGTGATTCTATTAATTAAGTCATAATCATCTTTTTTACTTCATACCTCACACACATCTACAAACACCCTCACCACTTACCCATTGTCAAACTTATATGCTTGTTAAAAGACCAAAACATAGTCAACCATCTTACATAGTCACACTCACCCTTAGACAACACACCTAATCAAAACCCATCATTATCAACCCATATAAACTTAAGAAAATCTCATCAAATTACATATTTGAGATAGTCTTACCAAATCAACCTTTATTAGGACCCAGTCAAACTTAGTTAAAACCTAGTCATATCACATCCTTATTAGTTTAAACCTCACACCAATCAAGTCAAATCAAACCATGATCTTTTCTATCTAGTTTTCCAATTAAAAATCTAGGGATAGCATACCCTACCCGTATAAAATCAAACTAACTCAATGAACCAAATATAAATTTTCTCAATTACATACATTATCCATAATCATCTTCTCATACCTCATTCAAATAAACTTGTTCTATGAAAACTTATCAATCAGTACTCCTTTGTATCATATCATCTAATCTTATCCTATTCCATCCACACATCAAAATCGTAATATTCCAAACTTTCCAATAAATTAGGATTGGATAAACAAGCAATTAAAATGACATTCACAATTTCCTAGAAGTGAGAAACATCATAATGATGAAGAAAACCTTATCATTGGAGAGTGCACAATCAAGATTCAAAATATTACTTCTTGAATACTTTTTATGGTATATATTAATTACAAAAATATATCTATGATAATATGGATGAGTTATTATCCCAACGTATCAAAGTAAGAGTAAGACTACCTCCTGACCATGACCAAGACAGCTTAAGGAACATTATTTAAATCCCTGAATGTGAATGACCTACCCAAATTCATAGTTGTAATACCTTTATATAAAATTTATAAGAATCCCAACTTGAGTATCTAAATATAAACCACATTAATATTTTCAAAGAGAAATCCATCTTAGGAGAACAAGCTAGATAAAACCATAAATAAGTCCTACTTCAATAGCTTAGCCAAATTTCCCAACAAGTGGCCTCTCTTGCATCCTAAATAAATCTTGAGACTAATAAGACTAAATATCCTAAAGGGACACTTAATACCAATCCACCTCCCATCAATAAAAATAAAAATAAATTTGATCCTCATTTCACATCATCCACCCCAATTTTTAGTCTTGTGTTTTCCTAATAATGTCAAACAATTAAGGATACTCTCAAGGGGATAGAAGTGGGATCATAGATCAAGAAGTTTAAATTTTAACATATTTTCCCTTATCCATTAGATAAGGACTTATTATAGGTTCCCTTATCTCCTCACTTTGAACCACCTAAATTTGATAAATATAAGGGGAAGGGAGATCCACGTGTTTTCATGTCCTACTAAGAGGTTGCTTATATTGATTCATATCTACTTAGATTATTTCCACAAATCTTTGAAGGACCTACCTTGGAATGTTTCACATGTCTACATAAGGTATATATCACATCATTTGAATATCTAAAATAAAAAATTTAAGAAATGTATCTTATAATTTAGAACATGAAATCACATTGCTTGATCTACATAATACAAAACAAAAAAACTTGCCTACTCTAACTAGTGTCCAAGGTTATTATCTAAAAGCCTCCTCTGACTACTCCTAAGGGTGAATAAGATATTATAAAACAAATTGAGAATACTCCCACCCATATCTCAATCATGTATCTTCTCAAATAATTTCCAATCCATCATGACGTCCTCAATAAAACCCTTCAAGAGTCAAGAGTACCAATAGACATTGACCTTAGTAAATTCCAAGCGCTTATAGATCATATATCATCTTCCTAGAAAGATAACTTTTATATATGGTTTATTCCTCTTATTGGCCCTAACCAAAATAACCCCTTGTATATTTAAGTGTTCATCACTAATCATAAATCAAAAGAGTGTTTGTATATGGTGGGTCAATCGTTAAACTTTATAATATCAATTTGATCAAGAGTGGGATATTCAGAGTCTTCTTTTGGGCCATTAATAGTCACAACAAGAACTTATGATTATTATGAATGAAAATAATATGGTACTATATACCTTTCTATCATGGTAGGACCCATCATGCACTAGACTCTCACCCATGTGGTAGATTTTTAGCTATCTTATAAAATCATTTTGGATTATCCATGGATACCTAAAATGTAGTTTCACCCTCTACCCTCCATTAGTGTCTAAAATTCCCCCATTATAAAATGGATATCACCATCCTCTATGATCCATAACCTTTTGAATACTACCTATCATTAGAAGGAATTAATCACTATTGTATATATTGTTCTAGCATTGAGAGTGCTCCCTATGACAATCATAAGTCCATGAAGTACATCAATATAGATGACTTGCCTTCCACTTATTTGAATGTACCTACATCATCAAGCACTAAAGTAATTTTCAAATGATGTGGAGATTAGGAAGACCACACATTAAATGTTGATAAACTCCCCTTTTTTCCTCACAATTATGGTTTCCCCACCATGAAGGAACTTAGGCTGAACTCTCATCAATTTGGAAAATCAACATTTGAAATGTTTGGTATCTTATCAAAAAAATAGCTTGAGAGATATGATGACTCTTGGTTATCATAAGAAGGGCTTACATCATGATTTAAACACCTATAATATTATAAGGACAATAAAATTTGTAAAAATATGGATTCTAAAGGAAAGATACTTGTTCATCATGAACAAGGCATTTTAGAACCAATTTATGCTAAATACTCTCATCTATTTTGTGGCTTAGGATATAAACCACCTTGTGGGGATCCATATGATGTCATTTTTGATACTTCCTCAGTTCCTAATTATTCTTTGGCTGATAAATATATTGAAATAGGGTCCATCTATATCATTTATGAATACCTTATTGCCACTAAACTATTCACCAAAGTATCTATTTGCACCATCAAACATGATCTCTATTACCCCAACCTTATTAACTAGGACTAATAAGAGGAATTGTCTTTTGATTTATTTTATAATGATGAAGATATAGTGACATTCATGAGTGTTAGAGATCATTTATCCTTTATATATCACAATAAATATTTTTAAATCAACCTAGATGCATATGCTTAATTTAGGGAATAGGTATAATTCCCTAGTCATAAAAATCAAAATAGTAAGAAAAACAATAAAAAAAAGTCAAAAAAAAAAATGGAGTCCTATAGTGAAAACCTCTTTAAGGAACTAGTGGAAAAAGAAAATCAAAAAAATATATATGTGTCTCTTGGTAAAGACCTCTTTGAGGTACCAATAAATGGGGAATTATTATTACTCCCTCAACATGGCACATCTAAAGACCCCCAGATCATATAATTGTTTAACTCTCTTAGTCTTGAAAAATGAAAATTATATGAAGACTTATTTGCATAAATTCCAAACATCATGTAGATACTAGAGGAATGTAAATTGTTGTATGTCTCAACATATATAAAGGATTAGTCTCCCTCATTATTGGAATAAACTATTAATGTTAATATTGGCATTCAAGACAACCCTGAGATAATCAAACTTAGGGCCACCCTTACTCTTTAATAACAAGATATCCTAATTACATTACTCAAGGAATCCATTGACATCATTGATTGATCTTATATGGATATGTTGGGAATGGATCCTTCCTTGGTGGTCCATAATCTTAGTTTTCATAGAGATGAAAATTCAATTAAGAAAATACTATGTAATATGCATCCAAGAGTTACACTCTTGGTCAAGAAGAAATTACATAATTTTATTGATGCCAAATGTTAGCCAAAATATGGCTACATTGAATTAGTATCATTTAAAACGTTGACATACTTGATCTAAACTTTGTTAATAACCATTATGAAAGTCTTATGTTGGTAATTAATGATCTAAGATGATAGGTAGTGTGTCTTCCTTAATATCTGGCAAGGTCATTTATGATGAATTAGAATTTGAGTTAAGTCATGTTGTCTTGTCATCAAGTGGTCATTATTTATGGTCTTAATTTTGGTGTTAAACATTTTTTAAGGTAATTTTCACAAAGTTAAGGTAAGTGGGAAATCGAGTCAATTTAGAGGCATGCCTAAGGAGACAAGGTTATAACCTTGAAAGGAATAAACATGGTCAAAATCTAATCAAATTGGTTAATGAAGAATAAATAGTAAGTTGATCACATTATTTCTAGGGAATTTTGAAGAGTTTAAGGTAATTTTGACAAGTTTAAGGTATTCTATTACTTTAGTCTTATTATACATTTTAATGTGAAAATGACACTTGATACTCAAGAACAAATATAAAGGTTCTATATTTGGAAAAGTAAGTTTTTAAGTCATCTAAAAATTATATGATGACATCATGATTTTAATTGGATACACACATCCTCCAAAGCTCTTGTATAACTAATTTTCAATGTTGGGGTCTATTTGTAACTATTATTCATAATTTTCCAAAACATAAATGATTTTTTTTGAGAGAGATTAAAGAAAATAAGGTTATAAAATGTTTATTCATCATCTCTAGTAGCTCAAAGAGGTAAAATAGTTAGATTCTTTAAAAAACCATGATTTTGGTGGTCTTGTGCGGAGAGTTTATGATGATTGACAAAGTGAAAAATATTTAAAATGTCCCCATGGTCTTTTCAGGCCCAAATATATGCAAACCATGTAGGTACATAGCCAAAAAATGTAAAAACCCATTCCATTTCTCCATCGGTCTTCTTGGTATCTCAAGACAAGTAACATGTTTTCACTTAGTACTTTAGAGAGAGAGAGAGAGAGAGAGAGAGAGAGAGAGAGAGAGAGAGAGAGATTTGGATTCAAATATATTATCCATAGGATATTAACCTAATTACATTAAACTTTGTGCCGTTGGTTGACTAGTTATTCCCCTTAACTATTAGGTTATGGAGCTAAAAGCTTCACCAGGATGCAAATAGGAGAAGTTATGGAGGTTGCAGAAGAGTTGCAGTGTCACAGACACCAGCGTCAGTTAGGACAACCGACGATGGCAGGAGGGAAATAGGAAGGCAACCAACGTCGGTCATGGATCGGCCGGCGTCGGCACCCCCAGGCAGTCAGGGACCGACATCGGTCACTTGTGGTTCGAGCTGCGAGTATATTACAGGCAGTTGGTTGACGAACCAAGTGTTTGCATGTTTAGAGCTATTTTTAGACTGAGAGTTATGGATTTAATTATTGTATTATTGTCTAATTATTATTTGGATGAGATCTATATATGGACTCATGATTGTATTGTAAAAGCGTGCTAGAAAGCCATAGAGCTTTTAGAGAGAGCTAGTGTAGCTCCTCCTAGTTCCAAAGGGGTGCTAAGTGTGTATGATTAGGGAGAGTTGCAAGGTCTGCGAGGTCAAGGAGCTGATCCACTGGGGTACTGGTTGAAGAATCATAAGGACTTGGTGAGGCAAGGACAAGGGTTCTTTATAGGTGTAGAGATATCTACATGGTGAGTAAGGTCTAGTGATTTGCAGGTAGCAGCAGAGAGCAGGAGATCTACTTAGAGTATGGTTGTGTACTTGGTGAATTGGCAGCGTCTTACTGACTGGTTGGAGAGGTGAACATCAATTCTATATTGGAGTTGATTATTGGGACTGAGAGAGAGAGAGGGAAGAAGGTCTTGAGGTGTGGCGAACCTTTGAGGTGGAGGAAGAAGTGGCATCTTCCTTATTGTATATTCTTCTGAGTGATTATTAATACAATTGTGTATTGTCTCTCATATTCCTGTGTTGTTTCATATTTCTAATTACTTATTGATTCCGATATAATTCCGTGTTTAGTTGCTAATACAAGAAGTAATCGCATGTGTTCTAATTGGTAGATCAAGATCCTGACTCAGTAGGGATCAGAGCATGTTTATTGTTCTAGGTTTCCCTGACACATGGTATCAAAGCTTTTGGTTGGGTTACTAACAGGTGGTTTCAGATCTGGTAGTGTTTGTTGCTTACAGGTTACTCACAGGGGTTTCTGATTGAGTGGGAGTATAGCAATGGTAGAAGGAAGTAAGCTATGAATGGAGAAACTGAATAGCACGAATGCTCTGATTGATGGAAAGAAAGAGCAGAGAAAAATATTTTTTTGGTTGGTCACAGATTAGCATGAAGGAACTGAAGATGCAGATGTTGCAGGTGTTGTTGCATAGGATGCTTTGGGAGGTTTCTTGGATGAAGTTGAATCTTGGATAACAGATTATGTTGCCTCTTTCCATGCAGCCCCAAGGAGAGGAGCTGGTGAGCCTTGCCAAAGAATTGGCAAAGGGGAAGTGAAGCTGAAATTGTAGATGGATGACACACAGTGGTTGAAGGAAGTCATGCAGGTACCAGTCTTGGAGATGAGTCTAATTTATTCAAGAAATTTGGGTGATGGGAGATGTACTGTAACTCTCACAGCAGATACACTTGAATTAGATGGTGGTAAGAAAGTAGGTATCCTTTATCTATCTACTTATATTACTGATTCACCTTCTGTTGCAGAGATGTGGCTTCATAGGCTTAGTCACATATGTAGAAGGAGAATGCAAGTTCTGAAGCAGAAGACAGATGTTTTTGACAAGCTAAAAAACTAGAAAGCCTTGGTGTTCATGGAGGAGATGATGGACAGAGATCAGGTGAGGGAACTGAATTATTCTGAGTAGAGTAGGGTTGATTTGATTAGGATTTTGATCCATGGAGAGCTCGCGGGTAAAAAAGTTATCACTCACAGACGAACACAGGTACCGGCATCGGTCACACAATAACCGACATCGGCAACAAGAAGAGCGATGTCGGTCATAGAGAAACCGATGTCAGTAGAAAGGATACCGGCATCAGCCAGGGAGACGACATCGGCAGTCAGGGTCAGTGCAGGGAACCGACATCGGTTAGGAGCAGACTGGGAGATGGCTGAGATCGATAATTGGAACGGATATTGGGCGGACAACAAGTCTCAAATGCTCATGTGGAGGTCAGAAAGGGTAAGTGAACCTCATATTCATTGTTCACCTTCTTTATATTGCTTACTGATGGTCGAGAACCAGGAAGATGTGAAGAGGCAATGCAGGTAGAGTCCAGATACAGTGGGAGCTTGGCATGGATGAGGAGTGTGAGTCCTTGGAGAAGAACCAAATAGGTATTTGTTGGTAGAGTTGTCAGCTGGAAGAAAGCACTGAGAGACGGAATGGATTCCCATTTTAAAGAAGAGAGTGGATGGATACAAGAGACAGAAGGCCAAGGTATAAGGTCTTGAAGAAGCTGCAGGACAGTGGTACAGGTTTTGACAGGTGGATGACTAAGCATGGCTTCAGTCAATGTCAGTGTAACTATTGTGATTTTGTTCTTACCAAGTGGATGATGAGTCGTGACATTATCCAGTTACTGTATGTGGATGGTTTGCTAGCAGGTTTTGTACATACAGGGATTTGTTGAGCTAAAAGGTAAGGTTAGTTCAGAGGCGTGTCATGAAGAATTTGGAGCAGTGAAATTCTTTGACATAAGAGTCATGGAGATTTTATCTCCAGTGGGAGCTGATGTGAAGATGGTGTTGGCAGAGTTCAGGATGCAAAATCAAAAACCACACCAATGGCTGGACAATTCAAGCTTAGCTTGAAATAGGGTTCAAAATCACATGAGGTCTATTGTAGGCCTAACTTTTCCCATGCAGTGGGGGTTGTCAGAAAGTATGGAGCTAATTTGGGGAAGGAGTACTGGAGGGCAGTTCAGTGGGACTAGCAGTAGGGATTCTTGTTATGCAGGGTCAAGTTCTTCACTACATGGATGTGTAGGTTTGGATGTGGCAGGTTACTTGAATGACAGGTATAGCATCACAGTTGTGTGGTGGTTGGTCTTTAGGATTGATCTTGAAGAGGGATACAAGCCAGGAAATAGATTAGACGGGCTACAGATACAGGTACAGGTGTAGCTGTTTATCTCCAAGTGGGAGATTGTTAGGTTGTGGAGCTAAAAGCTTCACCAGGATGCAAACAAGAGAAGTTATGGAGGTTGCAGAAGAGTTGTGGAGTGTCACAAACATCGGTGTCGGTGAGGACAACCGACGATGGCAGGAGGGAAACAAGAAGGCAATCGACGTCGGTCATGGATCAGCTGATGTCGGCACCCCCAGGTAGTCAGGGACTGATTTTGGTCACGTGTGGTTCGAGCTGCGAGTATATTATGGGCAGTTGGTTGATGAACCAAGTGTTTGCATGTTTAGATCTATTTTTAGACTAAGAGCTGCGGATTTAATTATTGTATTATTGTCTAATTATTGTTTGGATGAGATCTATATATGGACTCATGATTGTATTGTAAAAGCATGATAGAAAGCCATAGAGCTTTTAGAGAGAGCTAGTGTAGCTCCTCCTAGTTCCAAAGGGGTACTGAGTGTGTATGATCAGGGAGAGTTGCAAGGTCTGCAAGGTCAAGGAGCTGATCCACTGGGGTACTGGTTGAAGAATCATAAGGACTTGGTGAGGCAAGGACAAGGGTTCTTCAGGGGTGTAGAGATATCTACATGGTGAGTAAGGTCTAGTGATTTGTAGGTAGCAGCAGAGAGTAGGAGATCTACTTGGAGTACGGTTGTGTACTTGGTGAACTGGCAGCGTGTTACTGACTGGTTGGAGAGGTGAACATCAATTCTGTATTGGAGTTGATTTTTGGGACCGAGAGAGAGAGGGAAGAAGGTCTTGAGGTTTGGAAAACCTTTGAGGTGGAGGAAGAAGTGGCATCTTCCTTATTGTATATTCTTCTGAGTGATTATTAATACAATTGTGTATTGTCTCTCATATTCCTGTGTTGTTTCATATTTCTAGTTACTTATTGATTCTGGTATAATTCCATGTTTAGTTGCCAATATAAGAAGTAATCACATGTGTTCTAATTGGTAGAGCACGATCCTGACTCAGTAGGGATCAGAGCATGTTTATTTTTCTAGGTTTCCCTGACATTAACTCTATGAATAATCCTTAATAAGCTAAGGTTGTACAAGGGTGACTCAAAACCCCACTAGGTTTAGTTTTCCTCAATTGTAGAGTTTTAAGGTTAGATAAATGGATTGAAATTATTTTTTATGATCTCTTGATAATTATTATAACTCTTAAATATCATTTCCTTTTAGGTTTATTCATGCTCATGATTGGTGCAAGGTCAAATAACCTTATTTTACTAGTTTGGATAACATTGTCAAGTTACGAGAATTCTGAGATGTCTAAAATGAATATAATAGATGAGATGAGATGAGATGATAAAATATTTATCAAAAATAATTAATACTTATTATACTTATATAGTAACTATTATATGCATGAAACTTTAATGAAGATAAATAACTATGCATATGCAGTCAGGCAATTTAAACTAGCTACCATGAAAAAGTAACCCTAATCAGATATGAAGGTGTTATCATTGTAAAATATCCTTAAAGGATATGTAACATATTTATATAATACTTTAATATCATATAAATTATGTTTAAAATACTAATTATTGGATTCATGTCTCTAGTGTCCCTCTTCAATCCAAAGAAAATGGAGGTTTTGTAGACCTACAGGTCTGCAAACATGCAAGTCAAAATTTATACCTAAATGGATATAAAGGAGGTATATATGGACCTATTTAGTAATTTAATATGTTATAATACATATTATATAACTTATATGAACTTTCAATCAGGTTTCTCAAGCTAGTAGTGAATAAATGGGATGTAATAGGCACCAAGCATGCAAGCAAGTAATGTAAGCAGTACAATCATGTTTATACAAGAAAATAAGATCATTTTGTCTTTAAGGACATAAAATAAACCTTATAAATATTTTAAAAGACCTATATAATAAATAAATCATTATGGAAGACCCTTTATATTTCATTTCACTTTTTCTCAATGGACTATGTGTTTAAGATGGATTGTGTGAGTCTAAGGAAAAGACTGTGAAGGTCTTGAAAATATTTTAAAGATGAATAGATCCCATGGTATGAATATTAAATGGTATTAAATATTATTTTATATTTATTTTATAATTACATCATCAATAAATTAGGCCCAAAAGGGAAAAACACAAAAAATGAAGGGTTTTGGCCTAATTAATTGCCCATAGGCTTGTTAGCAGATAAAGAGCAAGTGAAAATTTGTTTATGTTGGTTTTTTTAGGTTTTTAGGAGATAAATATAGTTTAAAATAATATTATAGTAATATTTTAAAAATTACATAGATTAATTCAATAAGGTCTGATTAGTATAGAGTCTCTTTTGGGAACCTACAACCAAGACAGGCTGAATGACTACTTTCAACCTGCTTGTAGGTAATGCAATCAAAATGAAAGTTTAATGGAGTGTGAATGGGTTTATATAAGTATAATTAATAATTAACTCTCTAATACTTTCAAAATATTACCAAGGTGATAAAATATAAATGGAAGAATAAAACCCTCAATTTGTAGCCAATAAGCTTAAATGGAGACCTACAGGTCTATGTTCAAATTGTGAAGATAATATACATTTTTATGTTAATTTTGAGGATTTAAAGTAATGAGATAATTTTTTGGATATTTTTAATAATTTTTTAATCCTTATTAATGAATAAAATAATCAAGATAGAGGTTTTTGAGCTTTAGTAAGGTTTAGGCCTTGACATAAGCTTACATGTCTATCATAGGCTTAAATGAAAAAAACTAATCTTGTAAGGATGAAAAAGTTATAGGGATGAAAATAATACATTATATACTTATTATTATAATTATAAATTCATAATAAACTCAAAAATTATCTAATTCTGATGCAAACCCAGTCTAAGGACCAATAAATAAGCACTTAAATGCCTAATTGGGACCTACAGGTCTATACTCAACTTAAGAAGAGAACATGTATATGTTTGTATTTATATGAGGTATATATGTTTTGTATATATGTGTGGTATCATATAATAATATTATACAAGGTTTGTAACCTATGGAAGAGAGAGATAACCTCAATGAAGGATAACAAGGGTTAGAATGTCAAACTAGCTCTTAAACCCTCTTTGATGCTCACATCAAGTTGTAAGATGTTTGATAAGGTATATGACTTTTATAAGTGTTTTATGATGTCATAGATGGTGTCTCATGAATATTATAACCTTATACAAGTAAAAAATTAACATTTAAATGAAATTTTGAGCCAAAACACTCACTCGCTCTTTTTAATGGACCTAAACAACTAGAAAAGCCAACTTTGCTCACTTGTGAAGTATAAGGAAAGTGAATGGGACTCTAAGATTATTAGGGAAGGTTTATGTGTTTTTATACATGATATTATGTGCATTATTTCATTCATCTAGGTCCACAACTTTATAAACCATCATTAAGAAGGTTGTGCACTCTTAACCTTTATTAAACCCTTCTAAAGACCTGATTGATTAGATTGGCTTCATAAGCACTCCTAATTAATTTAATTTACCTATTAACGTTATTCACTCCAATATTTTCCTCACCATGTAATTAACATGTACTTTAAATTGTATGAATTCATCACTTTACAAAGTTTTAGGCTCAAAATAGGATTTTTAAACATATGAATTGATGAAAACCATTGGGGAGGTTCATGTGGAAGTTCATATACCTTATTAAACCCCAAAATTAACTCTCTTGATTTTTAAAGTACTCCTACAGGTCTAATTTCTAAATCTAGTACAAAGATGCTATGAAAAGATGATAAAGGCACCTAGGAGAGATAATGAAGCATGATTGGAACACTTAGAAGATATGAGGCATATCACAACATGGTTTTTAAGCTTTGAGATAGGATCATTAATCTTGTAACAAGTCCTCATGGAGGTATTATTTCCACTCTAATGGCTAATACTAAGCAAATCAAAACTAATGGACTAGTAAGCTAATATGGCTAATGAAGGAGAATCTCTACCATTAAAAAGAGTGAAGAAAAAGTGTCAATCAAAGATAAAAGAATATTTGAGAATCCTAGATTATAATGGAGGTTGATGATGAATCCAATAGACCATGTGTCAATTTTTCAAATTAACCACCCCTTTAAGAAGTACATTGTAACTCTTTGAAACAAAAGCTCCTACACCACTTGGGTAAGTTCATACTCAAGTTTAATAACACATGTTAAATAATATGACAAGACTATTATTGGCCTCTTCCATTTGGCCTTATAATTGACTTGATGTGGATGAAACTTGTCTATGAATCTCATACATCTCTCTCTTCTCTCTCTCCTTCATTTCTCCTATATGTGCTACCTTGAATGACTTGTTATAGATCCTTTGGCTGAGTATGGTGAATTCCTATTCAACCAAACACTTGTACTATTCCTTTGAATTATGAACAAATATTATTATTACCTTCTCATATTCTTGAAATTAGTGTACTTATGTGATTATTTATGAATGCTAGTAGTAGTGATTTCACTCTCTCTCATTTGTCCTATCCTACCTATTTGCAAATGGATTATCTTCTTAAAGGTCACATGGTGAGTTTGGATATCCTTGCATAATTTATAAGTGTATTTTAGTCATTAGTGTCTTATTTAGGCCTATTTATTAGCCCTTATATTCAACACATTGTCTATGACCTCCATGTTGAAATACTCATAATTCAAGGTCCTTATTGAGTAGTGTGATTAGGTTCATGCCTAATTCATGTTTTTATTGAATGATAATCAAGTGGAGGGTGTTAATTTGTGTATCACCTTCCTAATTTAGTTTAATTTCAGTTCTCTTACACTTTTCCTTTTCAAGCAATATGTCTAATAGTAGTTTTAACTATGATCGCATCAAGGGAGCTAGCCCTATATATTGATTCACCTCACTAATTAGGCCACCCACAACCTAGAGGTGTCTCCATGATATCACTTAAGTTAGGATCATTGAACAACCTCTCCAAGGGTGAAAATTTTATTATAATAGTTATTGCATGCCTGGTGGGATAAGGATTGTATCCCATTAAAGAGTTCTTGATGCTTCTCTTCAACACATCAGCCTTTGGAGGCATGAACACAATCATAAATGGTGACTCTAAGTGAATCTCAACTAGTATAATCAGCCCATGTGTTTAAAATCAAAAAATTGGTATGTATCCTAATCATTCTTTTAGTCAAGATGCATATTCTATGCCTTTATATTCTCTATATCAGGTTGATGGCATTCATGGCTTCACCCCAAGTGGATCTTAAGAAGTAGCATATCAACTTACTAATGCTATTAGTAGCTTTATATGACCTCTCCTAATCCCATCAATGCCTTTTTGGCCTACTTATCCCTATAATCAATCATGTCAAAGCTATGATAATCTTACTCAATCTTTAATTAAAAATCTATTGCAATATGAAATGCAAATGAGGGAGATTGATAGAGAAAAATATCTTGGCCTAAGTGTTCTTATCCCTTCTAATTAGAGTGAGATTATTTATGAAAAAATAATTTTCTTACAGTTAGTCAAAAATAAGTGGGTGTTCATTAAGAGAGAAAACTAACACCTACCAATTAATGAAGTGTTATAAGTAAGAGGTTTGATTCAATGTCTATAGAATTGATTAGTACTTTAAGAGAGGTAGAAAATGCAATGCATTCAGCCTTGTATGACTTCTCCCACTCCAATTCAACCTTATCTTGATCCAAACCCATCTGAAGTTGTAATATGTTATCAAGAGAGGTTTATGCATATGCAATCTTCACTCACTCTTCCTCAAGAGCCTAAGACCATTCCATATTAGAGACCTTCTTGGACCAAGACCCATGATTATGTCATGCTTAGTCTAGAGAAAAAACTTCTCCCATGCCTATCTAAAGTCAAGAAAAGGAGAAGTGTATGGCATCCAATTTAAGATATCTATTAAGTTCTTCAACCACTTCACCTAGACTCCAACATGAGGTTGAAACCATCCATGAATTTCAAGGCACCTCCAAGTTTGATAAAGAAATTAAAGAATGGAAAGAGAATAATACAACATCCTTAACTAATTTCCCTTATCCATCCCTTTAAGAACATCATAATCAACCTAGTATTCCTAAAGTCCTAAGTTGGAAGGACATTCTATCAAGCTTCAAGCAAGACAATGAATTATATTTCCCTCCCACCTCCTCCTTTTGTGAAGTAGAATTAGTTACATTGAGGGTAGAAGATAGACATCCAGATGTGAAGGAGAGCTTGCCAAAACTAGGTGATGAGGTGGTAATCCTTGAAGAAGAAAATCAATTAGCTATAATTGAATCCTAAGAAGGTTATAAAGAGAGTGTTTCTAGTGTACATATTGAGTAAATCCTTCTTTTTAGTCTTCTTTGTCAAGAAGGAAACAAATCAATCTTCAAGGATGATGAGAAAGATGGTCTTGATGGAGGAGTGCAAGCTAACATGATAATAACTTCGTGTCAAAGTGATCCCATTGAGAAAATTGAAGAAGAAGATCTTGATCAAGCATGATAGCAATTGTACCATATTTTCATGGAAAAAATGGACTTTCTTGGTAAGCATGTGATCCTTCTAGAGGTGTACTTCAACATGATGTTTTAAAAGTTGGTAGCCTCTTAAAAGATAACAAATTAGGTTTTTCATAAGAGAGACATGATGAATTGAACCTTGAATGGGTATATGAGATTCCATTCTTCATGGAGGAAGAATAAAAATCTAATTCTCATGGATCGAGTCTTAATGAAGAGAAAGGTGACTATGCAGTAATTGAGCAGGTTGTAGCTGAACATGAGGTAGGTCTTCTTGAAGATACATTGACTATTAGTCTTTTTTAAACTCATGGGCAAAAGATAAAACATTTAGAAGACAACTTGAATCCATATCATGAATCTATTCAAGAATTTGAATCATTGGACCAGCCTATTATCCCTCAAGAGAATGATAAGATTTAAGTTAAACTTGGTATGATTTCAAGTGATGAAGAAAAATTTGACTTTTGGGAATATCTAGAATTTTTTTTTCTCTAGTTTGGATAGTGAACCTATCGCCTATAAATAGGGTTTTAAAATTGTTGTCTTGACCAATGAACATGATCATGATGTGTTTGATAAAGATATTGAAGAGAACACTATGGTTGATGATCTTGTTGAGACTCATGAGCAAGTTCAAGGAGGTCTTGAGGATATGTGGCATTCATACTTGGACATGTTCAAGGAGTTTGAAGAGTTTGTAAGGCTAACACCTCAAAAATAATAAGAATAAATTGTTGATGAAAAGTAAAAAGTTACTAACTCTCCAACAAATCCTATTAGTCATCACCAAGAAATTTAAATACATGGGTAGAAAGGTATGGTGAATATGACAGTCTTCAAGATGGGCATGAGATGGATTATGAGGATCCAATAGAAGATGAAGTTGAGAATGTTTCTACCTTTATGAATCAAACCATAGTCACTTTGGAGGTATCTCACATTGCTGAAGATGGACAATAGTATGAGATAAGATTTGAATATAAAGATAATTTTTTCTTTGTTGATGACATGTTTCTTGCTAAAGATCCATTTGAGAATAAGCCAAAGAAGGTGATTATCAAGAAAGGATCTGATGAAGCAAGAATAAAACTTGATAAGTATCTTACACATCATCCTTGATCATCACATGAAAGTGACTAAAAGACTTTTCCTTTTGATCTAGGAGCATTAGTTATGATAGGTTAATTGTACATATTAGTTCTTGTCTTATCATTCCTCCAAGTGATTCTTAGCATAGTTTTTTGTCTTGTTGTTTGTTGTGTGTGTCTTGATTTGGTGTTTTTTATTTTATATTAATGTGTTTTTGAATGCAATTATTTTTTTAGTTATTTAAATATGTTTTCATTCAAGTTCCAATGTCATTTCATGCTTTTTGTTGAGTGAGAGACAACTCTATGCCCAATTGATGGATTAGGCAACCAGTCTAAAGTGCATAGAAAGCATGCAATCCAAAGAGGTCATCAAATAAGTTATCCAAAATTTATCTACCCTGAATGAGAATCATTTGAAACTTTGACATAATTTATCTTAACTTTGTTGATAGCCATTATGAAAGTCTTGTGTTGGTCATTAATGATCTAGGATGATAGGTAGTGTGTCTTCCTTAGTAGCTTGCAAGGTCATTTAGGATGGTCTAGTTAGAAGGTGAGTTATGTCATGTTGTATTGTCATAAAGAGGTCATTATTTATGGTATTCATGTTGGTGTTTATCATTTTTCAAGGTAAGTTTGATGAATTTAAGTTAAATGGGAAATCAAGTCAATTTGGAGGCATGCCCAAGGAGATAAGGTGTTAACCCTGCAAGGAACAAGCATGGTCAAAATCTAATCAAATTCATCAAGGAATCAAAACTAGTAAGTTTATCATATTGTTTATAAGGAATTTTAAAGAGTTTAAATTAATTTTGACAAGATTAAGGTAATCCATTACTTTAGTCTTATTATGCATTTCAATGTGAAAATGACATTTCTTAGTCAAGAACAAATATAAAGGTTTTATATTTGTAAAATAAATTTTTTAAGTCATATAACACCTATATTATGACATAATGGTTGTACTTGGCCATACACATCCTCCAAAGGTTTTGTATAACTGATTTTCAAAGTTGGAGTCTATTTTTAATAGTTATTCATCATTTCCAATACATAAATGAAGAATTTTTGAGAGAGATGTAGGAAAATAAGGTTATCAAACATTTTTTCACTCTCTTACACATCTTTAAAGGTCCGGGAAAGCTGAAGAGTCATTGATTTCATCATCTCCAATAGCTCAAAGGGGTAAAATAGTCATAATATTTATAATAGCATGTTTTTGGTAGTCTTGTGCAGAGATTTTATAAAGATTGACAAGGAGGAAAAATATTTAAAAGGTACCCATGGTCTTCTCAAGCCCAAATCTATGCAAAAAGTGTAGGTATAGATCCAAATAATGCAAAAACCCACTCCATTTCTCCATTAGTCTTCTTGGTAGCTCAAGACAAAAAAAAGTTTTTAATTAGTATTTTAAGAGAGAGAGAGAGTTGGAGCCCAAGATCTTGGCCATAGGAGGGGACCCTAATTACCTTCCATATTTTTCCATTGGTTGTCTAGTTAAGCCCCTTAACTCTATGAACAATCATTAAGAAGTTAAGGGTGTATAAGGGTGACTTAAAACCCCACCAAGGTCAATTTTCCTCAAGTGTAGAGCTGAGGTCAGATGAATGGATTAAAATTATTGGGTATGGTCTATGGATCACTCTTATAACCTTTAAATATCACTTTCTTTCATTTTTATTTATGGTCATGTTTGGTGTAGGGTCAAATAACCTTGTTTTGCTAGTTTGGATAACATGATCAAGTTGTAGGAAATGTGAGATTTAAATTGAATCCAATGGATTAAAATATATGTTAAACTATCAATCCAAAATCATGAATATTTCTTATACTTTTGTATAGATGAAACTTCAAGTAAAATAAAGAACTATGCATATGCAATCAAACGGTTTGAACTAGCTACCATGGCCAAGTAACCTTGATCAGTTATGAAGGTGTTGTCATTGTATAAACTCCTTGAAGGAGTTGGAACATATTTATATAATCCTTTAATATCATCTTAAGGATGTTTCAAATACCAACTTGTAGATTTGTGTCTCTAGTGTCCCTCTTCAAGCTAAAGAAAATGAAGGTTTTGTAGACCTACATGTCTGTAGACTTGTAGGTCAACATTTATAACTAAATAGATATAAAGGAATTATATATGAACATATTAATTCATTTCGTATGTTATAATTTATATTTAAAAACTTATATGAACTTTGAAGTCAGGTTTATGAAGCCAACTGTGAAGAAATGGGATGTAATGGGCACCAAGCATGTAAACAAGTAATATAAGAAGTAGAGTCATGTTTATACAATAAAATAGAATAATTTTATCTTTAAGGACTTAAAATATACCTTATTAAGATTTTAAAAGACCTATATAAGAAATAAATCATATATGGAAGAACCTTAAAACATCATTTCACTTTGTCTCAATGAACAGTGTGCTTAAGATGGATTGTGTGAGTCCAAGGAAAAGACTATGAAGGTCTTGAGAATATTTTCAAGATGACTTGAGCCCATGGGATGAATATCAAAGGGTCTTAAATATTATCTTATCTTTATTTTATAATTCCATCATCAATAAATTAGTCCCAAAAGTTTAAAACATAGGAAAATGAAGGGTTTTGGCTTAACTAACTACCCATAGGTTAAAAGTTTGTTTATGTTAGTTGTTTGAGGGTTTGAGGAGATAAATATAGGTAAAAATCAAATGAAATTAATATTTTAAAAATTACATAGGTTAATTCAAGAATTTTTTATTAGTATAGAGTCTATTTTTCTAACCTACAGCCAAGACATACCTAATGGTTACTTACAACCTACTTGTATGTAATACAATCAAAATGAAAGTTGTATGGAGTGTGAATGGGTTTTTAGAAGGTTAATACAAACCTAAATTAAATCTCCAATACTTTCCAAAGATTAATAAGGTGGAAAAAGGTAAATTGAATAAGAAAACCATTGGGGAGGTTTGTGTGGAAGGTCATATACCTTATCAAACCCCAAACTCCACTCTCTTGCTTCTATAAGTGCTCCTACAGGTCCAATTTCTAAAGGTAGTGTAGAAATGCTACAAAAAGATGATATATGCACCTAGGAGAGATAATGAAGCATGATTAAAACACTTTGAAGTTATGAGGCATACCATAATATGTATTTTAGGATCTGAGATAGGATCCTTCATCTTGTAACGCGTCCTCGTGGAGGTCTTATTACCATTCCAATGGCTAATACTAAGAAAATCACACCTAATGGACTATCAAGCCTATATGGATAATGAAGGATAATCTATACCATTGAAAAGAGTGAATAAAATGTGTCAATGAAATATATAATAAGATTTAAGAAGCCTAGAATGGCATGGATGTTGATGATGAATCCAAGATGCAATGTGTCAAGTTGCCAAATTGTAACTGCCCCTTCAAAAAGTACATTGTAACTCTTGAAATAAGAGCTCATAATCCACTTGGGGAAGTTCATCATCAATTCTAGTAACACATTTTAAATAATATGATAATAAAATTGCTGGCTTCTTTCATTTAGTATTGAAACTAACTTGAGGTGGATGACACTTGTCTATGCATCTCCTATGCCTCTCTCTTCTCTCTCTCTCTCTCTCCTTCATTTATCCTATATATGATACCATGAATGCATTTTTATGGATCTTTTGGCTGAGTATGGTGAATCCTTGCTCACCTAAACACTTGTATTATGCATTTAAATGATGAATAAAGTTGATTCTTACCTTCTCATATGTTTTTAATTAGTGTACATGTGTGAATGTTTATGAATGCTAATAGTAGTATTTTTACTCTCTCATTCATCCTCTCCTACCTCTTTGAAAATGGATTATATTCTTGTAGGTCAAATGGTGAGTTTAGATAGCCTTTCATGGTTTATAAGTGGATTTCAGTCATTCATGTCTTATTTAGGCCTCTTGATTAGCCATTCTATGTAACACATTGTCTATGACCTTCATGTTGAAATACTCATGATTGAAGGTCCTTATTGAGTAGTGTGATCAGGTTCATGTCTAATTCATGTTCATAGTTCATGATAGTCAGGTGGAGGGTGTTAATTGGTGCATAGACTCCCTAGTTTAGTTTACTTTCAATTATCTTACCCTTTTCCTTTGTAAGCAATAAGTCTAGTAGTAGTTTTAATGGTGATCACATCAAAGGATCTAACCCTCTATAGAGATTCACCTTATTTATTAGGCCACCCAAAACTTAGAGGTGTCTCTATGATATCACTTAACTAAGGAGGATTGAATAACCTCCTCAATGGTATAAATTTTATAATAACAATTTTAGCATGCCCAATAAGACAAGAATTGCATCCCATTAAAGAGTTATTGATGCTTCTCTTCAACACATCAGCCTTTAGAGGCATGAACACAAGAATAAATGGTGACTCTAAGTTAATCTCAGCTATCATAATATGCCCATGTGTCTAAAATTATAAAATTGGTATGTATTCTAATCATTATTTTGGTCAAGATGCATATTTTATGCCTTCATATTCTCCATATCAGTTTGATGGAATTCATGGATTCACCCCAATTGAATCTCAAATAGTATCATGTAGACCTTACCAAGGTTATCAATATCCTTATATGCCCTCTCATAATCTCATTCAACCCCTTTGGTAGCTTACTTATCCCTCTAGTCAATATTGTCAAACATATGATAATCCTACTCAATCCCTAAAATAAATTCTATTAGAATATGAAATTCAAATGAGGGAGATTGATAGAGAAAAAGAGATTAGCCTAAGTGTCCCTATCCCTTCCAATCAGAGTGAGATTATTCAAAAAAAAATTCTTATAGCTAGTCAAGAATAAGTGGGCAACCATTGAGAGAGAAAACCAACACCTACCAATTGATCACGTGTTAGAAGTAAGAGGTATGATTCAATGTCTAGAGAACAAATTATTACTTGAAGAGAGGCAAAAAGCATAATGCATTTAGCCTTATATGCCTCTTCCCACTCCAAATCAATTTTGTTTTGCTCCAAACCTATGCCCTCCTACCCCCTCCTTTTATGAAGGATAATTAGTTACATTATAGTCATATTAAATGTCCAAATTGGTAGTTTGAGTGTGGCTTGTGACACCCCAACCATAGGTCCTTTTTTCATGCTCTTGTGACCCTTATAGACACCTTTTTATTCATTACTAGTCATCTAAAACCTTTTGAACCCTAATTCTACCTTAGCCAAATAGTATTTGTTGTGCAAATCCTATTCCCCTAGGTCTCGAGCCTGTAGGATAGGAGCACCCCATTTTGACATTAGCATCAGGCACCAAAATGTCTTTTTTTTCACTCCTATACTTTTTCACTTTGAGCCCGAACGGTCATTTTAATGCATTTATTATCCTTAATTATGTTAGCCTGGCACGAATACATCTAACCCATTCCAAAATATTATCTATTAAATCCCATTCAAAGCTCCTTTACAAAGGAGGTGACCAAAATTACAAAGCAAGCAAGAATACAAAATCACTAATACAAACTTTCCTATTCTCTACATACAGTCACCCAATATAGCTACAAACATACTCAAATCCTCATAGCAGTCCCTAGTGACCTCAAATACTATCAAATTGGCATTTGCATCTGCATAACACTTTTTCATAAAGCACAATAGTTGGGAGAACTGCATATGGCTTGATCCCTCTTCAAATCATTGGCATGCTCACATCGGCACAACATAACCACCCAAAAAAATTTAGGTCTTATGATTAGTTTGGATAATAGCGGCAAGAATGGACAATAACACTAGATACTAAAGCATCCAATTTTCAGTGCTCCTATATTTTCACTAAATGAAATCTATATTTAGGTTTATGACACTTTCCCAATCCTATATAGCCATTTTAAAATTTTGTATCAATCATTTTAATCTATTTTCTAGCTAAGTTATATTTCTTCCTATTTATTGTTATTTTTGAAAAGGTGAAAAATATAAACAATTACACAAATTAGGACTATAGTTATTTCTATATTTTGTATTGATTTATTAATCCAAACCCTTAACTAAAATAGGAATAAAAATCCATTATTCCCAAAAATGTTAAATCATTTGGTGAACCCAACTTACTTCATTTGTGTACAAAAACCCTATAAACCCTAAGGAAAATTCTTTGTTGATTTTAGTAGTATTTTTCTAATTTTTCCTACATATATAAATCATAATTTCACATTTAAATTTTAAAAATTTACCATAGTAATTTTTAAAATTATTTCTTTAAAACCCTAGTTGTCTATACTAGGTCCCAGTATTTTCAAACCGTAGCCTAGGATTTCAAAATTAAAATTCTAATTTTTGCACATTAGGCTGAATATTCCAATTTTATTAATCAAGATTTACTTATACAAAGTTTTCTAGTTTCTCTTGCATGCTTGTTTCCTTTAATTTGGCATGAATTCAAAAATGATAGATATATATATATATATATATATATATATATATATATATATATATATATATATATATATATATATATATATATATATATATATATATATATATATATATATATATACATATATATACATATACATACATACATACATATGTATGTGTGTGTATGTATGTATATGTATATATATCTATATGTGTGTATATATATATGTATATATATATACATATACATATATATTTACAATGTATATATATACATATATATATATATACATATATCTATACACACACACACACACACACACACACACACACACACACACACATATATATATACATATATATATATATATATATATATATATATATATATATATATATATATATATATATATATATATATATATATATATATACATTAGGCTGAATATTCCAATTTTATTAATCAAAATTTACTTATGCAAAGTTTTCTAGTTTCTCTTGCATACTTGTTTCCTTTAATTTGGCATGAATTCAAAAATGACATATATATATAATGTATATATACATATATGTGTGTGTATATGTATATATGTGTATATGTATGTATATGTATATGTATATGTATATGTATATGTATATATGTGTATATGCATATATATATATATATATATATATATATATATATATATATATATATATATATATATATATATATATATATATATATATATATATATATGTATGTATGTATATGTATACGTATATGTATATGTATATATATATGTATGTGTATATATGTGTGTGTGTGTGTGTGTGTGTGTGTGTGTGTGTGTGTGTGTGTGTGTGTGTGTATGTATACGTATACGTATATGTATATGTGTGTGTGTGTATGTGTGTATACACATGTTATTTTAAGAGAAAATCAAATATATGTCATATTTCATTACTTATTTAACATGTTATCTCTCTATTATGTGTAATTTAATTAATAATAAAATCTTTACATACTTAGAAGATCCATCACATAAGCTAACAACCACCTATCAAGTTTCACTATCATATCTTATGCACAAGAAATAATTTCCTTCTCCTCCTCTCCCCCAAGAGGGTGATAGCTACTTTCCCTCTAACCAGGTCCATGCTATCACCCCTCTAAAATGTAAGGTATCCTATACTATTATTCCTAATGCATACATTCAACCTATAGTTTCTTCAAACCCTCTTCAACATATGTGCTTACATGTTCAATTGAAAGCAACAAGGGTTTGCATTTATGAGACTCTAAGGGATCAAATCACTAGTTTGATCAAGTTAATTTCAGATTTACCAATTTAGAATTGGATATTAAATAAAAATATCACAACATTATAAAATTAGATTATAATACAAAAGCCTCAAAGGCACCCTAGTGCCATTCATATATATTCACCTTCACCTAGTCAATTGGTTACAAGCAATGTTACATATCAAAACAAGAAATCACAACAAAATAACTCTATAACCCATGATTAAAAAATAATTAAAAGATAAAATAAGATTTCAAGTGAGGTACTAATGGAAATGATTAAATCTAAGTTGATCAAACTACCTCCTCTACATCTAGTGAGAATATCTAGATATTATCATAGAATGCATAGACATCACATAGATTCATGTTTGGCATTGAAAAAACATATACAATAGATAATTGCTAATAAGGACCCTATAAAAGTTAAATTATTCAAGAAATCCATAGTGACATAGGAACACATTCACAAAGGGTCAAAATTAGAAACAATAAAAAAGTGGTTACCAAAGCATAACTCAGAACAACAAAAAGATCAAAAAGAAAAACTAGGGAAATAAGCAATACCACAAGCACATGTAAAGCATAAAAAGATGAAATATACCTCTCCAAAATGAGTCTCAACTTTCAAATAAATATGAGTTTGGTCAAAAATATCTACAATAGTTTGATTATCAAGGTCAAAGGTTGAGCAAGCATGCTCAAGGCATCACTACTCATATTCTATTAGTTGATAATGTTTGTCACCAAGGTTTGGGATTTATTTAACATCCTAAGTAAAATCATTCATAGACACAATTTATCAAAGGAAAAGATCTAACTACAATAAAAGTCAACACTAGCATTCCATTGGTTGAAAATCAAGATGATAATGATGAGTGAAATAATACATGTTATTATGATTTCTAAGATACCGATAATGAATCCAAATATTTAGAGTCATGTTCATAACCATTACCTCATGATTCAAAATCATACATGATTCCTTTGTTTGATATAGAACACCATGATAGGGAGTCTCTTCTGAGACTCATCAGTTAGTATCATTTTTTCTCAGTTTACTTGTACATAATTTCCTAGCATACTTGTACATAGTTTCTTTTTGCTTACTTGTACATAATTTGTTTTCTATTTATTGTACATATTTTCCTTATGATTAATTGTACATATCTTATTTTTAAAATACCAAAAACATAAAATATTTCAAAATACCAAAAATAATATAACATGTCAAAATAAAAAAACATTAAAATAACCGAAAAACACCAAAAACCTTTCAATGCATTATCCATGCTTTAAATTTCTCTTACCATGATAGAATTACATTTTATTATTATATGTTATTGTTTATCGATTTATCTATATTACCATGTTTCAATTGATCTTCTTTGAGTGCATGCAGTGACACCTAGATCCTTGATTGCTTCACTTTACCCATTGAGAGGGCATCCTACTTTTATATTTGAGACATACATTGACATATTTACCCATCTGGGCCATCTTCTACATGACTACACCATCTAGGTTATGTCATTCCTACACCACACACTCTAGTTATCATGTTGATGTAAATTACTTACTAGCTTACACTGATTATTTTATTGACACTCACTAGTATATAGCACTTGTGTATTTCTTAGCATCTACCTAGTCTTATACTATAGGTTTTGCATACTTTCACTTCTTTCTTTGATTAGTTATATGTGATAGTATTTATATAATTTAAATTCATTATTTTCTTGATTTGAGTAGTTAGATGTGATTGCATTTCTCAATTCCTATTTTTTCATGTGTGTGTGCCTTAGGACATTTGCCAATATCCTTTGCTTATACCCTTGTATGTACTTGTGGCCCTCATGCCAATCTTGCTTGTTTGCAATTGTATGTGTATGTGGGAATTTAATCATGCCTTATATGCATGATTTCCTAATTTGATTGAAATTTCCTCATGTCCTTTGTTTTCTTGGCCCTTTGGCCTCTTTTTTATGCTTCTTGCCTTGTGTTCTTATTTGTTTGTTTGCTTTTTTAGTTGTTTGCAATGCCATGATCTACATCATGAATTATCTTTCCTTCTTAGATGCCATTATGGACATCATGCTCCATCCCTTCTTCAAAACTAACTAGATTTATAGTTTAGTTTAGTATACTACACATGCTATTACATTATTACATCTATCTAGACATAACCCTATTGATCTAACAATCTCCAAAACAAACTATGCTATATCTTGAGACATCTTTTGGATTATCATTACTATATCATATATTTTATAGCATAACACACTTTTAGGGCTATTTATTATGAGGTTAGTCATTATAGGTTCTTCATTCCTATCCTCAAAAGAGGGGATAATAAACATGGGTTTTGTCATAGAGATCAGAGCCTTCTATCATTCAAAAATTAGTTTTTAGAACACTCATAACATCAATCAGAGTTCAAAACATGTAGAACAGACTAGGAAAGTATTGATTAATATATAAAAATCATAAAAAATAGTAAAGGACAAGAGTTCCATATTTTTACTATAGTGCCAAACACCAAAGTGTCCACTTTTTGGCACTCCTATCTAAACAGCTGAAAACCCAAAATTTTCAAAAATAGACAAAAAGGTAAAGTAAATTATAGTTTTGTTAGCTATAGTTGAGTTTAGATTGGGTAGTTTCAATATAGTTTTACTTACATTATCTCTATATATGAGGCATTATGTGTGGCATGATGGCTTTCACTTCCAATTTTATATTGAGAAGTTGGTACAACTTCTAGATCAGAACCCATGTTACAACACTAGTGATTGGAGGCAATGTGTGAAACACATTTTCCAAATGTTATTTATAGTTCATTGTATTACCTAGGTATTATTAGTATTTGTGTGCCTTATTCTATCTATAAGTGGTTGGAATCATTTTGGAGTGGCTTTCATATAAGCCTAGTTCTCAGTTTCAGAGTGGCTTTCATACAAGCCTAATCTCCACCTTTCAGAGTGGCTAAGATTGGCCTAGTTCTCAATACACATTTGGCTATCCACACTATTTTATCATATTACAAAGCATCCATGGGATTCATGAGCCATCTAATATAACACACATTCATACTAGTATCAGTTCATAGTTCACACTTAGTGGGTAATGATGGAGCCAAAAGACTAACTAGCCTTTGTATTCTTGATCCACCTACTCAGAGGGATTGGACACATAGTCCAAACATCGATTAACACACCCATGATCACATAGATTCACACTTAGTGGGTGATGATGGATCCAAAGGGATATCCTTTATATTCTTGAGCCACCCTTGGGGAATTAAGCACTTAGCTCCATTCACGATATTACTTTTGGTACAACACATACTCAGCATCACTCAAACATCAATTAACATCACAATAGGTTTTTTATGGGTTCATGTACCCAATGAGGTGTATTCATTCCTTTCTCTTCCTTTTTATTTTACCCAACCTTTGTATGTTCTTATTTTACACATAACATGTGTAGTAAGAATTGATCTATTCCTTATTTTCTCTTATAGATTTAATGCTTCATGTTGTGCTTTATCTACACACACTTAGCATCACACATCTTCATGGGCTTCACACGTGCAGGTAAGTTTAGGTATGTTGTCTACTTTTCCTTTATCCTAGTAGTTTGATTTGATGCATCACTAGAATAAAGGGGAGGCAAATGTAGTTATATAAAATGTCCAAATTGGCAGTTTGATTGTGGCTTATGACACCCCATCCATAGGTCCTTTTTTCATGCTCTTTCAACCCTTCTAGACACATTTTTGCTCATTACCAATCATCTAGAACCTTCTAAACCTTGATTCTACCTTAAACAAATAGTATTCCTTATGCCAATCCTATTCTCTTAGGTTCTGAACCTATAAGATAAGAGTGCTCCATTTGGACTAGAGCACCATCTAAAAAAGTGTCCCATTTTTAGCACTCTTATCCTTTTGCACTTTGAGCCCCAATGGTCATTTTCATCTAATCTTTATCCTTAATTATGTCAACCTAGCACAAATACATATGACCCATGACCAATTGTTCCCTATAAATTCCCACTCAAAGCTAATTTATAAAGGAGGTGACCAAAATTGAAAAGCAAGCAAGAATAAAAACAAAGAAATAAGGAAAAATTCCCTATTATCTACATATATTCACCTAATACAGCTACAAACATACTTAAATCCTCACACCAATCCCTAACCATATTAAATAGTATCAAATTGGCATTTTCATTTGCATCACACTATTGCATAAATTACACTAGTTGGTATAACTACATATGGAATGATCCCTCTTCAGAGTATTGACATGCTCACATAGGCATATCACAACTACCTAAAAAGTTTTAGGTCTCTATGATCAGTTTTGACAATAGCAATAAGATTGGACAATAATGTTAAACACCAAAGTGTCCACTTTTTTAATTCCTATCCTTTCATTGAATGAAAGCTAGATTCAATTTTACGACACCTTCCCAATCTTGAATAACCATTTTTAACCTCTATATTAGCTATCTCAATCTATTTTATAGCTAAGTTATATTTCTTCCTATTTATTGTTATTTTTAGAAAGGTGAAAAAGATAAACAATTACACAAATCAGGACTATAATTATTTCTATATTTTATATTAATTTATTAATCTAGACCCTTAACTAAAATAGGAATAATACTCCATTACTCTCAAAAAATGTAAATCATGCATTAAGGGTATAAGATGGACATCTAGATGTGAAGGAGAGATTACCAAAACTAGGTGATGAGGTGGTAGTCTTTAAAGAATAAAATCAATCAGTTGTAAGTGAATCTTGAGAAGGTTATGAGGAAAGTGTTTTTAGTGTATATGATGAGTAAATCCTTCTTGGTTATCATATTTGTCAATAAGGAAACAAATAAATCTTCAAATATTATGATAAAGATGGTCTTGATGGAGGAGTGCAAACTCACATGATAATCACCTCTTGTCAAAGTGATCCCATTAAAAAAAGTGAAGAAGATCTTGATCAGGCATGGTAACAAATTTACCATAGTTTCATGGAATAAATAGAATTTATTGCAAAGTGTGTGATCCCTCTAGAGCATGAAGGTTCACTCCAACATGAAGTTGTAGAAGCTTTCAGCCTCCTAGAAGAGGACAAATCAATTTTGGCACAAGAGAGACATGATGATTGAACCCTGAATTAGTAGATGAACTTCCATTATTCATGCAGGAAGAAGACCAATATAGTTATCATGGATTGAGTCTTGATTAATATAAATGTTATTATGCAAAAATTAAGTAGGTCATAACTGAACATGAGGTAGGTCTTCTTGAAGATACATTAAATAGTATTCTTGTTGAACCTCATGGGAAAATATAGAACATGTAGAAGATAACTTGTAGCCATATCACGAGTCTATTCCAGAATTTGAAGCATTGGACCATCTTGTTATCCCTTAAGAGAATGACAAGATCTAATTAGAACTTGGCATGCTTTTAAGTGATGAAGAAGATGTTACCTTTTGGAAGGAAATAGAAAACTTTTGCTCTAGTTTGGATAGTGAACCTATAGCTCATGAGGAGGGTGCTAAAATTATTGTCTTGAAAAATGAGCATGATGAAGACATGTTTGATAAATATCTTTAAGAGAAAACTATGGTTAATGATATTTTTAAGTCTCAAGATCAATTTCAAGTAGGTCTTGAGGACATGTGCCATTCCTACTTGAACATGTCCAAGGAGTTTGAAGGGTTTGGTAGGCTAGCACCTCAAGAAGAACAAGAAGAAGTAATTGATGAAAATTACAAAGTTCCTAACTCTACAACAAATCTTATTAATCATCACCAAGAAGTTCAAATCCATGGTGTATCAAGGTATGGTGAATATGACACTATTTAATATGGGCATGAGATAGAATCTAAGGAGCCAATAGAAGATGAAGCTGAGAATTTTGCTACCTTTATGGAAAAAACCATGATCACTTTGGAAGAATCTTACATTGCTAAGGATGGACAAAAATATGAGATAAGATTTGAAGATCACTACGATTTTTTCTTTGTTGAATATATGTTTGTTATTGAAGATCCATTTGAGGGCAATCCAAAGAAGGTGATGGTAAATACAGGAACTAACTAAGAAAGAATAAAAATTGACCAGTAGCTTACACATCATCCTTGTTCATCACATGAAGGTGACTCAAAGGTTTTTCCTTTTGATCTAGGAAGATTAGTTCTGATAGGTTAGTTGTACATATTATTTCTTGTCTTATCATTCCTCTAAGTAATTCTCATCATAGTTGTTTATCTTGTTGTTTGTTGTGTGTGTCTTGATTTGGTGTATTTGCTTTTGTCTTATTATGTTAGTGAAGGTAATCAAATTTTTAGTTATTTTAATAGGTTTGCAATTAAATGTGAAGGTCAAGTCATGCTTTGTATTGAGTGAGAGATGAATCCATGCCCAATGGATGGACTAGACAATTAGTCTAAAGTGTTTAGTAGGCATGAAATCTAAAAAGGTCACCAAAGATGTTATATAAAATTTGGCTACCTTGAATGAGTATCATTAAAAAAATTGGCATAATTTATCTTAACTTTGTTGATAGCCATTATGAAATTCTTGTGTTGATCATTAATGATCTAGGATGATAGGTAGTGTGTCTTCCTTAGTAGCTTGTAAGGTCATTTAGGATGGTCTAGCTAGTAGTTGAGTTAAGTCATGTTGTCTTGTCATCAAGTGGTCATTATTTATGGTATTTATTTTGGCATTTATAATTGTTTAAGCTAAGTTTGACAAAGTTAAGGTAAATGGGAAATCATGTCAATTTGGAGGCATGCCCAAGGAGATAAGGTGTTAACCCTATAAGGAACAATCATGGTCAAAAGTTGATCAAATTGGTTAAATAAGTAAAACTAATAAGTTTATCACATTATTTATAAGTCATTTTGAAGAGTTTAAGGTAATTTTGACAAGATTAAGGTATTCTATTACTTTAGTCTTATTATGCATTTTAATGTGAAAATGACACTTGATAGTCAAGAATAAATATAAAGGTTTTGTATTTGGAAAAGGAAGTTTTAATTCATATAACACCAATAAGATGACATCATGGTTATACCTAGCTACACACATCCTCCAAAGGTTTTGTATAACTAATTTTCAATGTTGGAGTCTATTTGTAACTGTTATTCATCATTTTCTAATGCATAAATGAAGATTTTTTGAGAGATGAAAGAAAATAAGGTTATCAAACATTTTTTAACTCTCTTCCAAGTCTATACAGGTTAGGGGAAGTTGAAGATTCACAACGTTCATCATCTCCAATAGCTTAAAGAGGTAGAATAGTCAAAATCTTGAGAAAAGCATGCTTTTAGTGGTCTTTTATAGAGAGTTTTTGATGATTAACAATTTGAAAATTGTTCCATACATCCCCATGGTTTTATTAGGCCAAAATATATGCAAAAATTGTAGGTATAGATCCAAACAGTGCAAAACCCCACTCCATTTCTCCATTAATCTTCTTAGTAGCTCAGGACAAGCAACAAGTTTTCACTTAGTAATTCATGAGATATATTTTAATTATAATATATTGGCCATATTATGGGACCATAATTCCCTTCCAATTCTTTTATTAGTTGTTTTTTAATCCCCTTAACTCTATGAACAATCTGTTAGGATCTTACAGCACAATTGATTACTTTTGTGTAAGCAACTAAACACGGAATTGAAACCAGAATTAATAAGTAACTAAAAATCATAAATAGCAAAGAATATGAGATACAAAAAACAATGAAAACTTGTATTAAACTCTTCCAGCAAGAAATACAATTGAAGAAATCTCTCTTTCTTCCACACCTCTCAGATGTACAGATCTCTTTCCCTCAAGAGTTCTCTCTCTCACAATTACAACCAATTCAATCCTTGAATTGTCTACCCTTTTTCTCATTCATACAAGCTATGAAGATCTAACCCTATTATATAATACTAGGATTCATGAGCTATGCATTCTCCACCGTTAGAAGCACCTCTTAATCAAAGGTTCAAATCTATCCTGCCAAAAATAGAAATGTAGACTCAATACTAACAATTAATCTTATCATGCAAACAATCTATTCTCCCATGAAAATAGACTTCTGGAATGCACAGGTGACCGATGTTGGTCCCTATTTGTCTGCTTATGACCGACGTCATCCGATCCATAATCGACATCAACAGCCTCTGGTTGACTCCTGACTGATGTTAGTGATTGTGTAACTCCAACAACCTCTGCATTTGCTCATCTGGTAAAGCTTTTAGCTCCACAACTCAACAATCTCCCACTTGGAGATAAATAGCTGCACCTGTACCTGTACAGTAACATCCTCTAGCTTGTTTCTCCATCTTTAAGTTCAATCTTGAAGACCAACAAAAGTTGAATGAAGATTCAACTTCTCCTTTATTATCGGCTTTGTTAACATATCAATAGGGTTCTAATCCATATGGATCTTTTCCAGCTTCAACTCACCATCCTCCAATACCTGTCTAATCAAGTGGTACCTAAGCTGTATATGTTTGGTTCTTGAATGAAAGGCTGAATTCTTTGCCAAATGAATTGCACTTTGAATATCACTATATAATCTGTAACTCTCTTGCTCCTTTCCCAACTCTTCCATGAACTGAGTCATCCAAATCATTTCCTTGCTAGCCTCTATGATTGCAATGTATTCTGCCTCTGTAGTAGACAAGGCAACAACCTTTTGCAACTTTGAAATCTAGCTAACCACCATTCCACCAACAGTGAAGACATATCATGTGGTGCTTCTCCTGCCATCCAAGTCACCTGCCATATCTACATCTACATATCCATGTAGAGAAGTGTTTGACCCTCCATAGCATAAATGCCTACTGCTGGTCCCTCTCAAATATCTAAGAATCCACGAAACTGCTTTCCAGTGTTCCTTTCCTGGATTGGCCATAAACTTGCTAACAACTCCCACTGCTTGGGCAATATCAGGTCTAGTACATAACATTGCATATATTAAGCTCCCAACTACTAAATCATATAGAAATCTACTCATGTACTCAACCTCATCATGTGACTTAGAACACTGTTCTTTGCTCAACTTGAAATGTCCAGCCATAGGTGTGCTTACCAGTTTTGCATCCTGCATATTGAACCTCTCCAACACCTTGTTCACATAATCCTCTTGAGATAAAATCAAACTATGATTTTTCCTGTCTCTCTTAATACTCATGCCAAGGATTTTATTTTTTGCTCCTAAATATTTCATGGCAAATGTGTGAGCTAATTTTACCTTAAGCTCATTAATATCCTACATGTGTGAACCTGCAACAAGCATATCATCTACATAAAGTAACAAGATAATATAATTACCATTATCTAATCTATTAAAATAAGAACAAGTCAGATTGACATCTACTAAAGCCATGCTCTGTCATAAACTTGTCAAACCTCAAATACCATTATCTTGGAGCTTGCTTAAGACCATATAAGCTTTTCTTTAACCTGCACACAAGTTTCTCCTTACCTTTGACCTCAAAACCTTCTGGCAGATCCATATATATTTCTTCATCTAAATCTCCATGAAGAAATGTTGTCTTAACATCAAGCTACTCAAGATGCAAATCCTCAATAGCAACTAAAGACAATACAGTCTGAATAGAAGTCATCTTTACTATAGGAGAAAAAAATTCACCAAAATCAATACCTAGTTTTTATGCAAATCCCTTTAATACCAACTTGGCCTTATGTCTCATTTGTCCATTCTCACCTTCCTTTAACCTATAAACCCATTTCTTTTTTAGTGATTTCTTTCCAGCTGGCAAATCAACCAAATCCCATGTTTGGTTCTCTTTCAAGGAATTAATTTCCTCATTCATGCCAAGCTCCCACTATTTTTGGGATTCTACCTACATTGCCTCATCAAAACTTTCTGGTTCTCCACTATCAGTGAGCAACAAGTAGTATAACAAAGGGGAATAATGAATTGGAGGTTTACTTACCCTTTCTAACCTCCTCATGGACGTTTGAGACTCATCCATAGCTTGTTGTCCACCCAAATTCTCTGTCAGTGACCGATCTCGGTCATCTCTCAGTCTATACCTGACTAACATCAATTCTATTTGACTGACATTGGTTACTATCTGACTGACATTGGTTCCTTCCTAACCGACATTGGTTCCTACCTGACTGATGTCAGTGTCTATGTTTTTTTGTGTGTGACCCACGAGCTCATTTTGGATCATAACCTCATCCAAATCAACATTGCCCTGCTTAGAATTATTCAACTTCTTGAGCTGATCACTGTACATCACCTTCTCATTGAAAACAACATCATGGCTTCTAATAATTTTGTTAGTTTCTAAATTCCACAACCGAAATCTGAAATCTCCAGAGCCATAACCAATAAAAGTGCACCGCATAGATTTAGCATCCAGCTTCTTTCTATTTTCTTTATCAATGTGCACAAAAGCTTCAAAACTAAAAACTTTGAGAAATGAAAGATCTACATTTTTACCTGTCAAAGCCTCTTTCAAAATTCCACCATTCAGTAGTATAAGGTCCTCTGTTAATCAGGTAAACCACAGTATCTACAGCTTCTACCCAAAACTGTAAGGGCAAACTAGCATGCAACCTCATACTCCATGCACGCTCCATTATTGTTCTATTCATCCTTTCAGCAACTCCATTCTGCTAAGGTGTCCTTGGAACTATCCTTTCCCTGTGTATTCCACTCATAGAATAGTAACTGTTGAATTTATTGTTACAGTACTCACCACCATTGTCAGATCTTAGGCACTTTAATCTCAAACCTGTTTCATTCTCAACCAAAGCTTTCCATTTTTTAAATGTGTCAAAAACATCAAATTTCCTCTTTATGCAATAAACCCATACCTTTCTTATAGCATCATCAATGAAAGTAACATAATATTGTGATCCTCCAATAGAAGCTACCTGAGCTAGTCCCCACATGTCTGTGTGAACAAGCTCCAACTTGTGCTTCTTCTTTGTTGACCCAATTTTGAGAAACCTCACTCTCTTTTGTTTTCCAAAAATACAATGCTCACATAAATCTAGATCTATGCTTTTCAAATCTGAAAGCTTACCTTTTGACTTAAGAATAGTCATTCCCTTCTCACTCATGTGGCCAAGCCTACAGTGCCACAACTTTGCATCTACATCTGAAGTGGATAGAACAGAATGAGAATAATTATTAATACAATTACACAGATAAAGAGTACCTACTCTCTTACCTCTAGCTAATACAAGTACACCCTTGGAAACTTTCCAAGATTCAGCTGTGAGAGTTACTGTGCAATTCTCATTCCCCAACTTTTCTACAAAAATTAGATTCCTTTTTAGGATGGGTACATGCATGACATCCTTCAACACCCATGTGTTTCCATTCTGCAATTTCAGCTGCACTTTTCCTTTTCCAACAATTTTACAAGGCTCATCATCCCCTAAATAGACTATTCCAAAATCTCCATGGACATAATCATTGAAAAATTCTCTAGTTGGGGTTGCATGGAAAGAGGCACCAGAATCTAAAACCCAATATTCTATTTTATTATCCAAATAAAATATAAGAGCATCTTGTGCAACAATACCTACAACTTTTGCTTCTTCTTTACCTTCATGCTGATTTTCTTCTTTAACTTTCAACCAGCAATCTTTCGTTTCATGCCCTATCTTTCCACAATTCTAGGAGGTTATTTTTCTTCCATTTCTAGATTTGGATCTACTTCTCATCTTTGACTTTGACCTTGATCTCCCTTGCTTGTCCTTCTATCTTTGCCTTCCCCTGATTTCAATACTTAAAGCATTACCTAATGTTTCCCTTGTGTTTTTCCTATGAGTTCCTTCATTCAAGATTACACTAACAACATCATCAACTTTCAAGATATTTGAAGCAGATGCAGTATTACTAACTGCCATTACCAATCTATGCCAACTTTCAGGTAAAGAGCATAAGATTAAGAGAGCCTTAATTTCATCATCAAAAACTATTTTGACTGAATTTAACTAATTTACTATTGCATGGAAATCATTAAGATGACTAGATACAGATCCACCTTCTTGCATTTGCAAATTAAATAATTGCTTCATAAGATATACCTTATTCGACGCTGAGGGTTTTTCATATAAATTTGCCAAAGTATCCATTAACTCTACCATTGTCTTTGCCTGTGATAATTTGAAAATCACAGAAGATGCTAGGCTCAACCTTATAGATCCCAGAGCCTTTCTATCAAGAACATTCCATTCTTCATCTTGCATATATGTGGGCTTGCTTGAAACCCCTCCCAACGGTAAGTACAAATCTTTCTGATACAGATAATCTTCTATTTGCATTCTCCATAATTAATAATTCTTGTCGTTAAATTTCTCCATTCTTAGTTTACTTTCTTCTGCCATTGCTTTACTCCCACTCAATCAGAAACCCCTGTGAGTGAACCTATAATCAACAAACACTAACCCGCTCTATACCAGCTGTTAGTGAACCAAGCTCTGATACCACTTGTTAGGATCTTACAGCACAATTGATTACTTTTGTGTAAGCAACTAAACACATAATTGAAACCAAAATTAATAAGTAACTAGAAATCAGAAATAACAAAGAATATGAGATACAAGAAACAACAAAAACTTGTATTGAACTCTTCCAGAAGGAAATACAATTGAATAAATCTCTCTTTCTTCCACACCTCTTAGATGTACAGATCTCTTTCCCTCAAGATTTCTCTCTCTCACAATTACAACCAATTCAATCCTTGAATTGTCTACCCTTTTTCTCATTCATACAAGCTATGAAGATCTAACCCTATTATATAATACTAGGATTCATGAGCTATGCATTCTCTACTGTTATATGCACCACTTAATCAAAGGTTCAAATCTATCCTGCCAAAAATAGAAATGCGGACTCAATATTAATAGTTAATCTTATCATGCAAACAATCTGTTCTCCCATGAAAATAGACTTTTGGAATGCACAGGTGACTGACATCGGTCCCTGTCTGTCTGCATATGACTGACGTTGGCTGATCCATAACCGATGTCAGTAGCCTCTGGTCAACTCCTGACCAATGTCGGTGACTTTGTAACTCCAGCAACCTCTGCATTTTCTCATCTGGTAAAGCTTTTAGCTCCACAACTCAACATAATCATTAATAAGTTAAGGGTATACAAGGGTGACTCAAAACGCCACTAAGGTTAATTTTTCTCAAGTGTAGAGTTTTAAGGTCAGATGAATGGATGAAAATAATTTGGGATGGTATTTTTATCACTCTTCTTACCCTAAAATATCACTTCATTTCATATTTATTCATGTTCATTTTTGGTACAAGGTCAAACAACCTTATTTTACTAATTTAGATAACACAATCAAGTTGTAAGAATTGTGAGATGTTTAAAGTGCATCCAATGGATGAAATGAGATGAAAAAATATTTATCAAACCTAATTAATACTTTCCATACTTCTATAGGCACTATTGGATGCATGAAACTTCAATGAAGATAAAGAACTATGCATATGCAGTCAAACAATTTGAACTAGTTACCATGGCAAAGTAACCCTAATCAGATATGAAGGTTTTGTCATTTTCAAATACCCTTGAAGGATATTTACCATATTTAGATAATCATTTAATATCATCTCAAGGAGGTTTTAAATACCATCTAGTAGAGTCATGTCTCTAGTGTCCCTCTTCAAGATAAAGAAAATGAACTTTTTGTAGACCTACAGGTATGTAGACTTATAGGTCAACATTTATATGTAAATGGATGAAAAATAAATATATATGTAATCTTTAATTCATGTCTTATCATACATAATAAATAACTTTTATGAACTTTTAATTCATGTTTCTCAAGCCAATAGTGAAGAAATAGGATGTAATGGGCACCAAACCTGAAATCAAGTAATGCAAGTAGTACAATCATGTTTATACAAGAAATTATCATCATTTTGTATTTAATGACTTAAAATAAATCATTTAAATATTATACAATACCTATATAATCAACCAAACATCTGTGAAAGACCATTCAAACATATTTCACTTTGTCTCAATGGATTATGTGCTTAAGATGGACTATGTGAGTCCAAGGAAAATATTGTGAAGGTATTAAGAAGACTTTATATATTACTTGATCCCATGGGATGAATATTAAATTTTCTTAAATATTATTTTATCCTTCTTTGATAATTCCATCACCAATCAATTAGGCCCAAAAGGGCATAGGCTTGTTAGCAGATAAAGAGCAAGTGAAAGTTTGTTTATATTATTTTTTTGAGGTTTTGAGGAGATAAAAATAGATAAAAATAAAATTATATTAATATTTTAAAAATTAAAAAGGTTAATTAAATAATGTTTGATTAGTATAGAGTCTATTTTAGTAACCTACAGCCAAGACATGCCTAATGGCTACTTACAACCTGCTTGTAGGCAATGCGATAAAAATGAAAGTTGTATGGAGTGTGAATGGGTTTGTATAAGGTTTTTAAATACCTAAATTAACTTTAAAATAATTCATAAATATTAAAAAGGTGCCAAAATACAAATGGAAGAAGAAAACCCTCAATTTGTAGCCAAGAAGCCTAAATGGAGAGCTACAAGTCTATGTTCAAATTGTGAACATAATATGAAGTTTTATGTTGAGTTTGAGGATTTAAAGGATTGATAGACTTTTTTGGAGATTATTAAGAGGTTATGACTCCTTATTAATAAATAAAAAAATAAAGATATATGTTTTTGAGCTTTAACAGGGTTTAGGCCTTGACATAAGCTTATAAGCCTGTCATAGGATTAAAAGAAAAAGATTAATCTTGTAAGGATGTACGAGTCATAGGGATGAAAATAATATATTTCATACTAATTATTTTCATTATAAATCCAACATAAAATCAAATATGACCTACTTCCAATGCAAACCCAGTCCAAGGACCAATAAATAAGCACCTATATGCCTAATTGGGACCTATAAGTTTATACTTAATTTAAGAAGATAACATGTATAATTTTTGTATTTGTATGGGGTATATATTGTTAGGAGATATTTTTTATGTATTTTTATAATATTATACAAGTTTTTTAACCTATGGAAGACAAGGATAACCTCAATGAATGATAACTATGGATAGAATGTCAAACTAGCTCTTAAACCCTCTTTGATGCTTAGATCAGCTTGTAAGATGTTTGAGAAGGTATATTACTTGGATAAGTTTTGTATGATGTCATTTATAGTAAATAAATAATATTAAAACATTATAAAATAAAAAAATTAATGTTTGAATGTCATTTTGGGCTAAAACACTCATTTGACCTTCGTAACAAGTTTAAACAACCAGAAAAGCCAAATTTGCTCGTGTGTGAAGTATAAGGATAAAGTTAATGGGACTATAATATTATTAGGGAAGTTGTATGAGGTTGTATACATGATATTTTTGGAATTATTTCATTCATTCATCTAGGTCCACTCTTAAACCCTGCTTAAAACTTTCTAAAGACCCGATGGAGGAGATTGACTTCCTAAACACTCTTAATGAATTTAATTGACCTATAAACACATTAACATCATTATTCACTCTAATAGGGTCCTTAAAATGTAACTTTATTGTACTTTCACTTGTATATATGCATTTAATGATGTACTTTGTATATTTTTAAGATCAAAATAGGGTTTTTGGACATATGAGCTGATGAAAACCATTGGGAAGGTTGGTGTGGAAGGTCATATAACTTATAAAACCCCAAAATCCACTCTCTTCCTTATTAAAGTGATCCTATAGGTCCAATTTATAAAGGTAGTGCAAAAATTCTATGAAAATATGTTATAGGCACCTAAGAGAGATAATGAAGCATGATTGGAACACCCAGAAGATATGAGGTATACCACAACATGGTATTTAGGCTCTAAAATAGGATCCTTCATCTTGGAATAAGTCCACGTGTAGTTCTTATTTTCATTCTAAAGGATAATACTAAGCAAATCATACCTAATGGATTCTAAAGCCTATATGTGTAATGAAGGAGAATCTCTACCATTGAAAAGAGTGAATAAAAGTTATCAATAGAAGATAGAAGAAGCTTTGAGAAGCCTAGAGTGGTGTGGAGGTTAATCATAAAGCCAAGATGCAATGTGTCAAGTTTACAAATTGTAACTGCCTCTTCAATAAGTGCATTGTAACTCTTGAAATAAGATCTCTTATGCCACTTTGGTGGATGACACTTTTCTATACATTTTTATTCTCTCTCTCTCTCCTTCATTTATCCTATATATTATATCTTTAATGGCTTGTTATGTATCCTTTGGTTGATTATGGTGAAGCCCTGCTCAACTAAACACTTTTCTACACCTTTTAATGATGAATAAATTTAATTCTTACCTTATCATATGTTTTCAATTAGTGTACTTGTGTGATTGTTGATGAATTTTGGTAGCAATTCTTTCACTCTCTCTCATTTGTCCTCTCCTACCTCTTTGCAAATGGATTATCTTCTTGCATGTCACATGGTGAGTTTGGATATGCTTGCATAGTTTATAAGTGGATTTTAGTCATTAGTATATTATTTAGGCCTCTTGATTAGCCCTTATATTCAACACATTGTTTATGACCTCCATGTTTAAATACTCATACTTCAAGGTATTTATTGAGTAGTGTGACTAGGTTCATGTCTAATTCATGTTATTAATGCATTATAGTCAATTGGAGGGTGTTAATTTGGTGTATCACCTCCATATATTATTTTACTTTCAATTATTTTACCCTTTTCCTTTGAAAGTAATAGGTCTAGTAGAAATTTTAAGGGTGATCACATCAAGGGAGCTATCCCTATCTAGAGATTCACCTCACTAATTAGGCCACCCATAGCCTAGAGATTTCTCCATGTTATCACTTAAGTGAGGAGGATTTAAAAACCTCCTCAAGGGTGTAAATTTTATTATAACACTAACTTCATTTGTACTATTGATTACTTAGATTAGATAATATATATTTTTCTTGTACGCAAGCCACGTGATGGAATTTATATTTTCATAGATTTTAAAGTCATCAATAAATCATGCCTAAAATTTGATTTTCATCTTCTAAACATTGTTATGATTTTTTATTCAACTACTAGTTATGAAATGTTATCCTTTATGGATGGATTCTCAAAATGTAATCAAATGTGAATCACACCAAAAGATAAAAATAAAACCTCATTAACTATTCTTTGGGGAAAATTATATTATTAATTTATGGATTTAATATTAAATAATATTGGTGCCACTTATCAATGAACCATATTAGTGATCTTTGATTATATGATGCATGTCATAGTTGAAGATTATGTTGATGATATTTTAGGCAAATCTAGATCATAGGCAAAGCATCCTACATTTTTTAGGAAGATATTTGAAAGGCTAAGAGAGTAAAAAGTCATATTAAATCCCAATAAATTTGTATTTGGAATTACATTAGGTAAAGTTTTGGGACTCATTTTATCCAGGTGAGGCATCAAGGATGATCTTTCCATGGTAAAAAATATCACAAAAATGCCTTAGCCTCAAAATCTCAAGCAACTCATAAGTTTTCAAGGAAAACATCAATCCATCCTCCATTTTATATCTTTACTTTCAAGAAAATGTCAACCATTTACTCATCTTCTAAAAACTAGATTGAATATCATCGAAGAACATAATGTCAAAAATATTTTGATGATTTGAAATAATACATGTTGAATCCACCAGGTCGTAGTGCCACTTATGCCATTGCAATAATTTCTCCTTTATATTTAAGAAAGTCAATGTGCATTGGGATCACTCCTAGCTCAACATGATGAACATGTAAAATAAAGTGCCATCTACTATCTCAACAAAACACTAGTATCATATGAGATTAATTATTATCCCATTGAAAAGGCATATTTATCTATTGTATTTACATCCCAAAAACTTCATCACTATATGCTAAATGACAAGAGCAAACTCATTTCCAAGATTGATCATTTGAAATACTTTCTATCTAAATAAATCCTACCAAGAAGGATGGGAAAATGGATCATTCTTCTAAGTGAATTTGATGTTGAATACATAAATCAAAATTCCTTTAAAGGATGAGTCTTAACATTTTAGTTGATAGAAGATCTAGGATCTGATACTTAAGCATTAACCAAATGTTTTATATATGAATAACTCCTTACCATAGATGAGTCACACACATGGAATATTTATTTATATGTTTCCTTCACCACTCATGGATCAGGGGCCAACATTCTTCTAGTCATGCATCGAGGTGATCTTATTCCAAAGGATTTCAAAATTGATTTCCTATGCACCAAAAACATCATGGAGTATGAGGCATTGATCATTGGGTTGCATCTTGATATTAAATGGAATATTCAACATCTATAAGTCTATCTTGACTCACATATTATAATAAAATAAGTCAATGATGATTTTAAACAAAATATGATAAATAATTTACCTACAAGCAGATGGTTGAAAATCTAAAAGCACAATTTTAGAATGTTGTATTTAAACAAGTGTTGTGAGACAAAAATAATTTTTTACATGCCATGTATACAATCAAATATCTAATTTTAATAACTTCATATTCAAAACCACGTCAATTCTTAATAGAATAAATTTTTATCACAACTTATCAAATTCTTGCATCAGAAAAAGTTTGTGAAGTCATTGGTCCTAGACTCCCCTGGTATCAAAATATTTATAACTACCTTCATTGTAATACGCTTCCCCTCAATCTTAGTCAACATAATATCAAATCCTTTATTCAAACCCCCCCCTCCATTCACCCTTCTTGGAAACATGTTGTATCAGTGAGGATATTACAAAAGCCTACTAAGATGTCTAAACTCATAAGAGGCCCACTTAGAAATCAAGGAGGTATCTATGGCATATGTGGGGATTATACAAGTGGGATGGTCCTCACCAAAATATCATTTCAATTGGTTACTATTGGCTGACTATGGATCATGATGTTTTTCAATATGTTATAAAATCCATCACTTATCATAAACATGGAGATCTTATGCATACATCATCTTAAGAATGGTAGCCTATTACTACTCACAACCTTTTTCTACTTGGGTATTTGATCTCATTAATAATATTAACCCCTATTCTTCAGGTGGACAAAATCATATCATTACAACCATAGAGTAATTCTCTAAGTAAGTGTAATTTATGCTACTCACATATGTCACTAGTAAGTAAAATTCTAAATTCATCTTGAATCACATCATTTTTTGATATGGTATCCCCTTCATAATCATCTCTAATAATGTAAAATAATTTAATAATAAATATTTCAATGACCTTTATTAACAACTCCATATCCAACATAAGTGGTCCACACCTTATTAACCCAAAGGTAATGGCCAATCAGAGGTGATGAATAAAAATATGATCAAAATTATCAATAAAACTATTATTGATGTTGGTTGCAATTAGAATATTCAATAATATCCTACTTTATTGGCTTACCAAAATAATAGTTTTACTCTAACTTGTGTGAAACATTACTCCTTAGTTTTTCTTACTGAATCCATCTTGCCAAATGAGGTTAAATTTCCCTATTTGTGCATATCCATTCAAGGCCTAATTAGTGAATAATAATATAGGGTTGTAGAGCTACATGAATAAGAAATCCTTGATGAAAAATGATTCAATGCCCTCAATTAGCTAAAGTCCTATTAGAATTAGTTGCATAATCAATACAATAAGAAAGTTCATTTGAGATATTTAAAACTTGGTGACCTAGTCCTCAAGGAAAATCAAAGAAATAAAAATATAGATCATGAAAATAAGGGGAATTCTGAGCCTAATTGGCTTAGTATTTGTGTCATCATTTCAAATTTTGGTTCAAGAGCATATAAACTAGCTACCCAAGAAGGTCAAGAATTAGATAAGTCAATGAATATCATGAATATGAAGAGGTTACATACTTGAATCAATTCCCAATCCATATGAATTATTTTACATATTCTTATTCCAAAAAATGCTAAAAATCAAAAAAATTCAAAAATTCAAAAAAATTGTCCAATAGTGAAAACCAATTCTCTAGCACCTTGGATAAGCATGTTGATGAAAACAAATTTTCAACATCACTCATGATATGCCTTTCATATATAAGAATATCATGATTTAAAATCATATACTTAGGGTAAAACATATTTTTGTGTCTCATCTTCCTTTCGTTTTGTTTGTCATATACATAATTCCATTCATCCCATTTGACCTTGGTCTAGGATTGTGGAAACAACAATATTTTGGGAAAGTATTCAACATGACGACAAATATTTAGCAGAAAGAGTTATAAATATCAAAAAGGTAAAAGATAATAATACCCTTGGATAGTTATCCATAACTTACATTTCCCCTTCCTTATCACTTATCATTTTTTGTTACATCACCTTATCTTATATCAATTTATTTTTTCATCTTGGCTATTAAGTCTAGATTTCCTTTTGAAATGATTCTTTATTATGTATATGATCCCTTGAAAATCCCTATATATAATCCTAGCCTATTTTTTATCATGATCTTATATACTATCCTAGTATGTATCCCTTGTATCAGCATCCCATGCCAACTTTTCAACAAGTCATGGTGCCTAGTTTCAGATCTTACCCTATGATGTACACCATTGCCTAGGGGAAAGAATCTCATATGGTTAATATTGAATGATGATTTTATTATCCCCTATCCATAATATCATTTTTGTGACAAAGGTAAAATCATAATAACCATCATCATTATGCATGCATATATATTGTGTGTGTGTGTTATTTTTTATTTGTTTTTTAACATATTTTCATTATATATATGGCATTATGTATATTTATTAATGTCATCTTTATTGATATTAGTACTTTGTTTTCATGCCTTGTATTATGTTTTTTGTAGTGGCATGAAGTGATGATGTCATATTGGTTCATCAAATATTAATGGTGTACCACACTCAATGCTACTTTCACATTTTCTTTATATTTTAGCGTCAATCCATCATTTATTCTGGAAAGTATCATCATGACTACATATATATCATGATGCATATTTCCCAATACTACATTAAAAATTATTTCTAAAACATAAATGGCTCAAGATGTGTCATTTGATACCTACATAATCAACTCATCATCTCACATCTACAATCTTACCCATAATAATATATATCATCAAATATAACATCAATCATTACCTTAAAAAAATTGATCATTAAGTCTAACATACATCATTACCTAATCTAAAATCATGTAATCATATAATTACCATCATGGAACCAATATCCATCTAACAATGTCATCCATACTAACATCATCATAACCATATACATCATGAAGAAGCTAACATGAACAATTTAAATGAAAGAACATTAATATATGGTATCACATGATTAATCTCACATAAATAATCATCAAGTCATCATGAATAAATAACAACAACACATCATAATTAAATCATCACATCAAATACTTCACATCTCATCAATGAATCCATAACCATCATACACAAGTAAAATCCATGATCATCATAACATATATACCAAGTCCATCCATCATATAAATCATTGCTCCACAAAAATAAAAGATAAAATTATCATATATATATATATATATATATATATATATAATAAGTGTCCATGAATACAAAAAATGGTATATATAATCACATCATGGACATCCATGTGCCAAGAATACACAATACCTAATATATCAATGGGTCACATTTGACTTTGGTTGTTTGGTGGTGGTAGTCTAAGTGGTGGGCTCATTGAATATGTGGATGTTATGGACCTATAAGAGGCCCCATTTGACTAATATCTCTATAATAAGGTACCCTATTCCCTAATCAAAAACCTTGATCATATAATGACCTCCAATATTTCACCTATCAGACTATCCTTGATACCTAATTTTCCACCTCATCTAGTCCTTATACCCATGGAAATCTTGGAATAATATCTCTCTTCATCTCTAAACCCCATTTCAATATTTCCATTTAGTCAAAATGTGTCTATAATTGTAACAAATATTCTTGGGTAGCCTACATCTACATAATATGGCCTTACATGGTAGCAATCTAAGTATCACACTAAGTAATGTACTCCTTTCAAGGTAACAATATGAGTATCATGTTGAGTGAGCTATGTTTGAATAATGGTCATCTAAATCACCTAGGACCTCAAGCTAAAAATTTATGCCAAGTTTTTTATCATCTATGTCAATAAATTAGCTACCTAACCTTGAGTACTGGACATCTACATCTATAAATCTACTACTCATCTCTCTAGAAAGGTAATCTCAAATGTCTTTCCTATGATCTCTGTATGTAAGATATCAATAAATTATGATCCTTAGTTGATCTCACTAATACTAGTAGACCTACCTAATCCCCTCCTTTGGGCCACACTATCTGATATCCTCCCCCACCCCAACTGGGTAACCTATCTTACATATACCTATTTCCCTCCTCCCTTTACATCTACACCCCCTACATCCCCATCTCCTCCTATCCTCATCCTCTTTCTTAGTCATATATATAGTAGTGATACTAATTGTCATCTTTGTCCAAATACTTACATCACTTAATGAATATTTTATACTAGTCAAGGGTTATTCCCTAGTAATTGAGTCAATATCCAAGGTTCTCACAGTGACCACTATCCATCATAGTCCACTATCACATTTTGATCTACCATGGATGTTTGATAATCCTAGGCTAACACTACTACACTATCAAAATTTGTAGTCATTTTGGCCTTGCATATAGAAGGCTCCCACAATGGCATCTCCCTCATCACCTATGCAAAAACATGTGGTCCTTATGGTATGCCCTGTCAACACCCAAATTATCAAAGTATCCTATCAAGAATCCTTTTGTCCCAACCAGAGGGTAAAAATATTAAAAGAGTAAAATAATGGTAAAATTGATTTTTTGCTTTCTTTTGATTTATAGTCATTTAATAAACTATACATATGAAAGGCAAATATGATTTCAATAGGTAGTAAATATGGAAAGTTATATTTTTATGGTGTAGGATGGGAACACAAATCAAATTGAAATAAAGCCTAATTTATGAAATTATCCCATTAGATGTATGTTGGTCTTGATCATATTGGAACCTTATGAATAGCTTGGAACTATTGATTCATGTTGACTCATGGAATCACCTGCATTGATGCTCCTTGATACTACCCCACCATAGTATCCTTCCTACCTATGATATAGCATGATGTAATAATATAATCCATAATGTCAACATCCTCTACCCATCCCAACTTAATCCCTCTTTAAGCCATCTATGTTAATTGATCTGTCATCAACTCATCTAGAGCCCACCTATAAAAATATAAAACTCTTTCATGGCCCCTATGTCTACCCATCACTAATTCCTAACCATATACCATAGGCTCATCAAGTTCCCTTTATTGGAAGGTCCCCATATATCGCTCAATCACCACATTCTCCCAAGCCCACATCTGAATTATTAACATTCTACCAATGCTCAACCTCAATATATAAGTTTATATATGTATATCCTAATATAAATATGTCGGTACTTTTAGTCCCCATGAAAAAATTGTCCATGCCTACCATGTCAATAACTACATCACCCAAACTAATAGGGAAAAATTATCCACTCTTTACATGTAACAATTTTTTTTTGATAAAATCCATAAGATTCAAGGTAAACTAATCCATCATTCCTCTACAATAGAATTATTCCATATCTAATAACTCTCTATATAAACCAATATGTAGGTGACATGTCAAGCACATCATAGTGGTGATCTATGACTTGGACTACCAGTATAACATGTCACCTCTAATCAAGATCCTATAAATATGCCACAACTCCTTAAGGTTCACTATCATCTCTCTCATAACAAAATGAAAGTTATTAGTCTCATTTTACCATCTCTCCACCAATGTTATGATCAAGGCATGATCCATATAGAGCTAGGACATCTGTGCTACATATCAGAGTTTGACTATCTCCAAAATGTTGAAATATACATTTTTTAGATTTTGCAGTTGTTGAAATAGTGATAATCATCATCCCCATGATGTAATAATGGGTAAATCCTAAAATATCACACACGTCAGCTTGTCATTCCATTCATCTCACTAACTCCCCTTACTATTCATCTACCTCTTCTCTATATCTTCTATTTTATCCATCCTTATCTAACTTCCCTTTCACCATTCCTTGTTGAAAATTTGCTCTTCTTTCCAAGAACTTGTCTTTTTCAATGTCAAAATTGCATTTATACTTTCATGACAACAAACATGAGTATTTATCATGAAACCACATTTCACAACAGTGAATTCTCATTTTTGCATTTGGAGCCCACATTTTGAAAATTATGGATTCACATTTGTAGTATCTATGAATTTGTGTTTTATTTCTTCACAAATCCATGTTTTCTCCTAATAACTAATCAAAATCATGTTTTATCTTATTAAATTCACATTTTTCAAATGTAAATTCATGTTCTACACTACTAAATTCACCACACATAAAACATAGCTTCGCTATTTTTTTAAAAATACCCTAATAAATATAATAAAATGTAAAAATCAATAGAGGTTAAGGGTACTTATCAGGGCCATATGATCATCCAATCTCTTATGCTCACAAACCCTCTCTCCACGGTGAAAATCATGTAGCATATCATGTATCTCTCCTTTATTTATTTCACAAACTAAATCTCTTATTTATAAACAAGTGGGGTGTAAATGAATAGTTTTTACCCCTCTTCCATCTTATTTACCACCCCCCATTTCCCACATTTTCACCATTTTAACTCATTGTTTCATCTTATTTCTCCATTTTCTTCTAGATTTCATCTCCCCATTCTTCCACTATCCCTATTCCTATTCAAGTACTAACCAACATCCCATTTCATGTTTGTATTTATAACTCTTCTCCTTAACCTATCTACCATCATTATCCCCGTTAATCTCATTGAAGTCATTCTCAAGCACCCTATTAGTACCATATCATCATTGGGTATCTTATTCTTCTCATTTAGGGATAAATACATCAGCATGAGGTCCCTATAGTCTATGTAGGTAATGATTGGTTACACAAGGTGTCCAAAGATAGCTCAATTGTACTAACCCATTATATTCATTTATCTCTTGGCCACTCAAATAATTCTCACCATCCTCATAATCCTATCATTTTATCCCCAATACATCACCATCATTTTATGCTAATTCCAACTTTGTGAGCTACAATGAGTCATTTACATCCCTAGTTACTAATCCTATACATATGATATTATTCAGGGAAAATAAGAAAATAAATACTTAATCATTCATCACTTGATTTATTTTAGGACATGTCTATCCCCATAAAACTCACCTTTGTGGGTCTCCATCACATGCATCCTTTCATGGAATACATCTAAAGCTGGTAAACATGAGTATTCATTCAATCAAATCAATACTCACAACTCTTCATGACATGCATTTGTGCCTAGGATACATACAAAGTTTATGGCATCATATCAATCAATCATCAAATTCAATCCCACAACTCTATGATGCATGTATCCTTATATGGGCCATGTCCAAATTGTGTTGTTTTACTTTTCTAAGTCATCCAAGTTTACAATTGTTATTTTCACTTGGGTAACAAACATAGTCATAACTTTACTCCCTTGCATACATATTTACTAGGAGCATCGTTAATTCAAGTCCAAATCAGATTATATCTCATAAATTGCTCATCTCACATCAACTCAATCATATACATAATCACATTTGTCATTCCTAGCACCTATTTCTCCTCTTCACACATCCCACCCCTTATTTTTTCTTTCAAGTGGACATTTGTTGCATTCCTCCCCACAAGAACCCTTAAGGGGGAATCATACATATTAACGTACTATCATCCACAATTGTCTTCTTCTTTGAAATAACATCACTTATTCTAGTCATAATACCCTTTCAAAGCGGGGGGGGGAGGGTGCGGGGGGCGGCGGCAGGGAATGTAAACAATCTTCCACTTATGTAAATCATTTTAATAATATCACTTACATTTTAATTCTCATTCCCCTCTAACATTTATTAAACTTACTACAACATTTACTAACCTTATACCATCCCACATCATAATTAATTATTTTATTATCACCCCACTTATCACTAATATCCTCTTATCTATTATTTTTTAATTTTTAATTCATCCTCCACTACCTCCAACTACCCCTACTTTCTCTTACAAATCATATCAATAATCCTACATCTAATATTCACTAATCATCATTAGTCATATCTAATGAATTCTCCACATACTCTAGAATCCTATATGAATTTTATATTCTTAATAAATTCCCACTCCATCCTCTATATAAATAACCTCACTCCATGAAAATTAAAACTACTAAATGAGAGGCAAAATCATGAATTTATAGTCAATTATTGTGACCTTGTTTATCTAACAAGCATCTTTAAATCACCATTGATGCAACTATATTAAATCCATAGTCAAGAAATCCAATATTCAAGCTATTATCAAGTACATATATTGTCATTGGTATCATATACTACTTGTAAAATAAGGTGAATTTATTTGTAAGACTAAGGTATAATTAATTTATTTCATTATATATCTACATTTGAATAAATTCCTTTGCCCATTCTAAGGTGTTTGGTGTGAATTATGATAGATTAGGAATTATGGTTTTCGTCCATTATTCCTTGCATTTGAATTATACACCTAATTTTATACATCACACTTATCCTAATTTTTTCTAATATTCTCTCATGAGCATATGTATTTGGATAGTCTCCTTCACTATAATTTTATGATTCTTATTCTAAATCCATTAATTTTTCCTTTCCTTTTGCCTTCTTCACCCCACTTATAGTGCTTACCACAACCCTTTATTTTTGATTTCCAATAACTATTCTTGGTTGTTTCTTTTTTAGGTTTTTCATATGTTATTTAATCACCATTCTACATTCTCTTATCTTTTTTGAAATTGATGTTTGTTTATGGGAACATCCTCCTTCCTCTTTTATTTTATCATCTTCTTATTTGTGTCTCACTTTGGTGTACCTTCCTTTGATGTCATAGACCTTTGGTGTTTTATTTAAATGCTTCAAACCTTTATGTGGTGGGGACTCCACTAGTTATTCTCTTTTCATTCCATCATTTTAATATAATTGTTACTCTATAGGTAAATAAAAGGATTCATGGGTCTCTTTCTCATGGAAAACCCCTTATTTAACATGTGATTCCTCCACACAATTCCTCAAGAGATGGTCAAGTTGGCGTAGTGCTTATTTCCATCATTTAGTCTTCTACTTCTAATGTTTTTAAAAGTTATTGGGGTTCCGACAAGTGTGGATAAATATTAAAATCCATTTCACATGTCATTCATTCCATTTTTTGGTGTATAATATAATATATTTTCTATATTATTTCTTTCATTGACTTCTATTGTGCCTTCTAGTGGTACTAATGCCAACTCATGTATTTTAGTTAGATAAGTATCATCTTGATTTTAAACATTGAGATATTCAATGTTATATGTTTTATTTTTATCTTCCATCATCTTAGTTATCTAAATTATTATGTCTTATATTTATTTCATCTTCATCTTTTTCCCAATCTCCAATCTAAGGCTCTCATCCTCTATCTATTTCCCCATCTCCTCATTTTCTATTTCTCTATTATACAATCTCTTTAGCTCTAATATCTTATTAATCTTATTTTCTCTTTATTAACTAATCTATCTTTAATTTTATACTTACTATTATTTACCTTATGATTTATTTAACTTACCCCAACCATTTAGACCAAATATTCTCAAGAAGTCACATCTTTTGAGGATCCCCTTTCTTCTTACATGCCATCCCTTAGGTTCTTAGCACATAAAGGAATTGTTTTCCTTATTTTGTCAACTAATGATATATAAAGAGATTTTGTATTAAGAGTGATACTCCTTTCATAAATATTTCTCATGCCCCTTCCACAAATTTAACTTTCTTAGTGGTGAATATTATCTAACCTTTAATGGCCCAGACTATCAAAAAATAATAAAGTGGGGTCTCAAACTAGTAATATATTTCTCAATTCCAAGGTATATGAATGTTTTCAAAGACCTCAAGTTTATCCAATATCAACTTAATTAGTTTCTTAATAAGAAGTATTGAACTATCTATGTGTTTGGTCTGTCTAAGGATCCAAGGCCATATTATCTCCCCAAAGGTTACCCAAAAACTCTTATTATGGTTTTAATGAGGATTTTTTTAGCTCAATTAATGAATCGCCACTTCTATATGTTTTAGATCAGAAAAACAAAATAGTATTTATTCCTACCACTCTTTGATTTCAATCAAACTCTAATGGAAACTTTATATTAGAAATTAGATAACCAAATTTAGTGTGGCACCACCAAAATTTGACATAATTTTTTAACTTGATGACAAATAATTATGTGGTTTGAGATTACTTCAGTTAGAGATAATGTATTACATAGGTTAGTGGTGTTTGAAGTTACCTAGTTATTATGTGCATTCGTTAAATTTTAGAAGTAGGTGCATTCATACACATTTACACTAAATAGATATTTCCTAATATAATTATCTTTTTTTATATATATAATCAAAAAATTATTAAACTATGCAAATATATTTACTCTATAACACTGAACTCTCTACTATCTTATCACTTCTCTTCTATAATATCATATTTATATTTATTATCTATATCCTCTATTTCTCTATTATCTCACTCTATTCAGCTATATTCTACCATATTACAATATTATAATATAAATACTAGCTAGATACCTTTTAAAAATAAATGGTCATGTATTTGTAAGACATACCATTTTCTCATACATATTGTCTTCCATTACCACAAGTGACCAAAACATACCATGTTTCCCAAGTTGGTAGAAGCCTTTGTTCTATTGTCCTATAGATATATTTTGTTTTTTTAGTAGATTTGGAAGTCTTGTGATGGTTATATGAGAAGTATTACAATCTAAAAATAAAAAAAGGATATCTTAAGAGTGTGTGAGATGATGTGAATCACTTGAATAAAAATAGAATGCTTTATGATGCAATGAACATGTGTGCACTGAGTGTTTCCCCTTGCAAGTCAAAGAAGAAGTAGGAATAGATATTATCTATTGCTTAACTATAACTTATAATGCTTCCATCTAATTAAAATAGTGAGACTCAGAATGAATGGCACCACCAAAATAGTTGTAAGGTCTATAATTATTCTTATGCTTCCACTGTTGTTGAGGTGCTAGCAGCAAGTGTGTAACTCAGGCTAAGAATTCCATCAAGAGTTATAAGATTAGATTACTCCCTAGAGAGCCTCTCACAAAACACTTCAAAATAAGGCCACTTAAACTCATCACCCAAAGAGTCCATGTCAAAACAAAAGGTAGAGGTAAATATGTTAACCCTTCAACTTAATATAAATAAATAAAATAACCTCTGTATCACTCTTATTCTTATGAACTACATGAAATTGAGTGTTAGGATGTTTGAATTTATAAATAAATTTTTTGATAGTGTTGAAAATAGAGGGTAGAGAGTATATTTTTACATATAACTACAACATTTTGAACTTGTTTAATTTAACAAAGAGAGATTTAAACTTGTCCCAAGATTATTTGGGGTTTTTAGCATCATTAATATGAAAAATAAGGTTAAAAAAAATATTGAGGCCAATCAATTCAAGCATCTCATCCTGTTTGCACACAAATAGGTAGCAGTCTTTCTCTGATGTGAAATTTTGGGCAGTGCCATTCATGATACACCAAATTACTTTTACTTGGATAAGATACTATATATATTTTTTTTCACATGTGGTAGGTGGATGTTGTGAGTGACTAGAATAAGAACCCATCCATGATGGAGGAGATATAAAATATGAAGTGCCTGTAAAAGGAATTTTTGAAAGACATTGGATACCACTGATAATGTGTCTTCACAAGTGTACAATGATGCATTTTAGGACATTATGTACTACAAATAATGTGTCCAAAACTATTTTTGATTGAAAACATGGAAATAAATGAGAAAAAGGCCCCCCTCCTTCTTAGTGTAAAAAATACCTCCTTTATACAATAAATACAAAAATGCCTCTAACAACGCTTTAATTTTTTTTTAAATTATAAATACAAAAATGCCTCTAATAACCCTTTAATTGTTTTAAAAATTATAATTATTTTTTAAAAATGGGATTTAATTTATTACCACTTTAATTATTAAGAAAATCCTTTTTGAAAAGTGTTCAAAATTATAAATTATGGATGGTATGTTTTTATCAAAACACTTTTTACATCTTTAGAAAACTACAAATAATATTTTTGTATTTTTTGAAACTTTATTTTTAAGGAATGGCACCCTTTTTGAATTTTTAAATGCCCAAACAAAAAAATAATACCACGTCCTTTCAAAAAAAAATTAAGTAAACTATGGCCTTGAGTGACACAGTTACTCTATATGCAAGTTTAGAACATGTAGAGTTGGAACATGCATTCAAAAAGTAGCCAATTATAATTACACAGACAAAATAGAAATAATACGTGATGCCAAACTAAATAATGGAGTAAGGCTATGATGGTGGATTATACATGGTCTCATATTAGTGAATAATGAAAATGGAGTGATGTTTTGAAGGCAATAATGCTAGTAAATGATAATAAAGTAGGATTAGGTTAAAATTATGAACATATGAACAATGATGCAATATCAATGAGCTTTTTTATCCTTAAAATATTAATATGTAGGAATAATGGCACCAAAAATGATCAAATATTATGGGTGTTATAGAAGGTTTAAAACAACAAATATGTTTATTGTAATCCTTCAAAAATTATCTTCAAACAACAAATGAACCTTAAAATTACATACGGCTCTACAAAATAAGAATGAAAACACTCAAAAAACTTATAAGGGATCAAAATATCCCAAAAAATGTGTTGTATTTTTAAAAAAAAAATTGCACATATTTAAGCTTTAAAAGTCCAAAAAACCCAAAAAAATATCAAAATTGACTATGTCAAAACCTAGGTAAGTTTATAGTTAATTCTAGGTTTTGACACATTCCTGACTCATTGGTACAAGTTAGAATTCTTAAAAAAATCATCTATAGAAAAATTTCTACCAAGATTGGGCTTTAAGGGATTAAAAAATAGGTAAAATAATGGTGTGGCTAAGGGTTTGAGGAACAATCAAAAGAAAGGAAGATGACTAGGGTAAATGGAAGCTTGTAGAGTAATTAGAGGACTCAAAAATTGGATTGAACCCCAATAAATGAGCCTATAAACTTAAAAAATTAATGACTTCCACATGAAAATATTTTCAAATGGGAGTGAGGGTTTTGAAAAAGGCTTACCTTAAATTTGATCAAACCCTCAAAATCATTGTGGATGAAAAATACCTTTGAGTACAGGTGAAGAGCTACCGACATTGGCTTTTGGATGGGTTCTTATGCTATGATACTATAAATGAGTATAATGGAGACATGATCTAACTAGAGATAATCACTACGAAATAATAGCTCCTAGACCAAGAATTTCACTCAAATAAGAAAGGGAAATATGATAATTATTTTTTAAGAATAAGTATATACAAGATTGTCTTTGATCTTCATTTTTGTATACAAACACATTGGTTCCAAAAAATAGGCACATAATAAAGAATGATAGAAAAGCTAAAAATGTCTACTTATAAAAGGTTCATGTGACAAGTGTTACATCAAGAACCTTATCTCTCTAGAATATTCATAGAGAAATAACTTTCCAAATAGGTGTCACGACAAGTGTCACACACAACTAATTAATAAATGATAATTAAGTGTGCTTAAATTATTATTAAATAATCTTAATTATATCTTCACCTAAGACTAATACTCTAATATATTTTTATTGAGCATACATAATATTGAAGAATCATGCGAACAATACCCAAAGTATAAATCATTTAAAGGTATTTTATGTCCTCAATAGGACATATTTTGCCCAACTATAATGGTGATTTTGCTCCTCAATGTCTCTCACTATAGGATCCTAATAATATAATAACCTCTCCTTTCCCTTATCTTAAACAAAATATGATGCCAACACATTAATAATGACCTTGTGGATAGTGGGGATATGGACCTCTCAACTCCTTCCCACTCCCATTCTTTCCTTACACCCATATAATGTACTTATGCCTCACCAAAATATTAGACTCATGTCCAAGTCTCAACCCTATATGTAGCCTCCCAAAGTGTCAATGTGCACCTTGTGGCTGATCTTACAAATGTCCTTAGCGGTAATCATCCACTCACATGGTATCTATGGAAATCAAAAATGTGTTTCAATATGCATCTCAATAGGTGAAAAAGTCAAACAAAATTTTATTGTTTGTCACAACCAAACCATCTTAAGTAATCCTCTGAATGCTATCTTGATATAATAAATCAATCTATCCAATTCTCAATAAAGTTATGACTTGCAAAAACCACTCTTATTCCTAGGATCTAATCTATCTCACAAAGTACCTTGCATCTACCAAAACACATTCCTATTAGTTTGGGTCATTCAAAAATAATACAACCCATGATATGGTGAAAGCACCATTATATGAAATGGGTGGTAACAAAACCACCATGGTGGTTGAAAAAATACAAGTCAATGTAAACCAATAGTTACATAGTTGTCACATCCACCAATGTGAATTATAATTAATTTGGGCGATTCAAAACCATATACAACCCATTATGGTGAAACCATGACTATATGAAAGGGATGGTTTCAAAATTATTGTGATAATTATGCAACTACTAGCCAATTCAAAATAGATATCACACAATTATTGTAGTGGTTGTGCAATTTTTGTAATTATTATATAACTTCTATTCTATGTATATTAGTAGATGCATAGTCATTGTGGTAGTTCTATAACCAATGGTGCAAATGCATAATCATCAATTCACATAGATTGGTGACATAATCATTGGTTTACATATATCATTGGTGTTGTCCACTGCACCCACAAAACATAAAATCCATAAAAAATCTAAAAAAATCATCTATAATTCATAAAAAATTATATATTCCTAACCTCTTATCTAAAACAAAAATTTTTACTACTCTTAAATTAAATTTGACATATCTTAGGCTATTTTTTAGACAAATCTAGTAAAATTAAGTTTTTAGATAAAATAGGTGAATACTAACGTGTGATTGTGCCCCATCTACTACCATCACCATCCTCTCTTTGTGTTCTCTTTAACACCTATCTTTACTCATAAAATGGTCAACAATGGGCTAGAGTTCCAAATTTAGCAAGTTTATATGTGAAAATGATTTCTAGAAATAAATGTTATTTATAGAAACTTTATATTCTATTATTTAATTCCAAATTTACCCCTTTTAGCATAGTTCATCTCATTTTCTTCATTTTTCTTATATTTTGATGCATTTGTGAATTTCGTAAACATAGAGAAACTTGGGGTGACCTAAGTAATACCCTTCCCCCATGTTGACAGTAAATAACCACATTTTCATTTTTTTAATATTCATTAAAATCATTAATATTATGTCTAAATTTCATTTTTTCTTTTTAGGTTGATGTCTCTTCACCCGACATTGAGCTTTACTCCCTAACAGGGCAAAAAAGTAGTATTTTCATTCCTTACACAAAAAATAAGTATTTGTATTTTAAGTTTTGATTAAATATTACAGTTTCAATTCCTTTCGTATAATACACTTGATTCTAGTATTTTGGTTGTAAGGGGTGAGGTGTCTCAGTTCACTTCACTTCATCCAAATTTTATATGGTGCAACATTTAAGAAAAAAAATTAATGATGATGTGAGCACCTCCAAATATAAAAAATAATGTTCGAACCCATTTTCCTGTTTATTATTCCTATTTTTTCTTTGTATACTTTCCCTAATTAGTTTGTAAAATATGGGCTTCAACCTTCAAATCCTAAGTTTCAAGGTGTATACAAAAATATCTAGCTATTTGTGCAACCGCCCTATGGTTTTGTAAATTTTTCTAGTAGTTTCATAAATCATCCCAATAGTTGTGAAAAGTATCACAGTGGTTTCATAACCATTGTAGAAGTTTCGTTAACTACCATAGTGGTTTCAATACTACCACCTTGCTTAAAGAATCATTTTTTTCACCTTTTCTAGAATGATCAAATCAACTTCCAGGATGTGTGTTTTAGATCATTTTACATGTTCATCATTTTAGTTCTTATTGTGCTTATTCTAGTTAGCTCTCCATCATCCTAATCAACTCCCAATCAATCTTAACTAAATCCAGACCAATTGAAGTGAACTCTAAATCAATTCCCTTTAACTCGCAATTGCCACATTTTCTCCATTATTTTAAAATAAAGTTATTTACGATGAAATTTTGATTGGAACATTGTTGCATTGGAAAACTTACATCATAAATTTTAAATAAAATATAGTCCATAATTTTTTGTTTTCTTGAATCCTATCCACAAGCCTTCACTAATTTTATTTCACCATTATTTTAAAATTAAAGAGGAAAATCCGTGAATGATTGAGCCACTCTCTATCATTGGTGAGAGCCAGCCACATCACTCTATCTTGTCCATTCAATCATTACTTTTAGTTTTGTTTCCCCACATCCATCTTGATAATAATATATCCCTAGGTCATATTGATAAAATATAAGGAGGTAACAACATGAGGATTCTAGATCTATAGCCATCAACACACTCTCAATCTTCCATTTGCATTTAAAATATTTGATGGTTTATTTGTTTCATTTTTTTGTATTGTCTCTTATTATTTATATTTTTTCATTAATTTATAATCAAGTTAAAAATAAATCAGAACCTTTTATGTGCATTTCCAAGCAATCATTTAGATTTTATTTGTATGTTAAAAATCTAAAAATCGTAAAAAAATTAATTTAATTGGTCACTTTATTTTCAACATTAACTCATCTCTTGTATGCATTTATAAATCTAAAAATATAAAGGGGAAATACATTCATATTGAATTAGTTTCATTTGTGCATTCATTCAAATCTAAAAAAATCACAAAAAAAATTAATTTTTCATTTACTTTAGCATATAATTTACTCGTAGTTACATATCAATTTTTAAAAATAAAAAACCCTATAGCCCCTAATTAGTTTTAATTAAATTGTGCATATTAATCAATTAGTTAATTTTAAATTTTGCATATCCTTTAGAGAAATATAAAATACTTCTAGCTATGTATTTCCAACCACCTAGTTAGTTTTATTTGCATCTAATAAATCAGATTGAAAAGGATCTCAACATATTTTAATTCTCATTATTCAATTACATTTTATTTTGCATGCATTTTTATTATAAAAACAAATAATTAACATTCATTCAATTAAATTACAGGATTTATTTAGTGTGCATCTGCATTCATAAAAACATTAAAAAGGAAAGAAAAAAAGTTGATTTGTCTATTTTAGCATTGCATTCTTTTCAAATGTTAGTTTAGTTTTTTTTATGTGAAAATTTTATATTTATTTTCATAGAAAAACACTTCAAGCTTTCCATTGGTATCTTCAATTTCACAAAATAGTGGCTCAAAAAACATTAGCTAATAAAACCATTCATATAAGCATTTAGAAAATCAAAACCATCTTATGGCTTGAACAATATCTAACACATTTGTTCTGACATCTTTGGATGACAATTATTAGAATAAGCACATCCAAATAGGGTAAGAGCATTTTCACACATAGTTTCTCCCATTCCAATGAAAAATTAAAAAATAGCATAGAATCTGAGCTTTAGTTAGAATTATTTCACCCAACTCCACTTTCAAACTTGATAATTAGTCAGCTTGAGGCATTAAATGAACAAGAAATATTATCATAAGCACAACTAGCTAGACACATTCATTTATTATCCCACTAAATTACCAACATCTAAATTTTAGTTGAATATGTATCCTCGAGTTTAGCCTTGTCCAATTGTATTTGCTTTATAGATGACATTTCCTAAACAAGATCAACCTAGCCAAGTCAGTTAAATTCTTAGAATAATCCAACCTGACTTTTCTACATTTAAAGAGATAAATATTGATCAAAAGTTTCATTTCTTATTTCTCTTGGATTTAGGCTATTATAGATCCCTCATAGCTAGAAAATTATCTACCCTAAATGAATATTTTGAATTAGCCAAAAATATTGATACATACAAGCTGACCCTTTGAGATGAATTGTTCATGATCCCAACATGGTAGCTCAACCAATCCAACAAGCTTGTCATGTTAAATAAACTCAGCCTAGTCAAATTTTTCAGTCAGATATCCAATTTGCATTTACCCTATTCATTCTTCAACTATCTCATCCTGACATTGGGAATTTGATTACACAAGGTTAGTTTGTCACTTTTTTGTGTACAAGATTTGACATTTAGATAAAGCATGTTATTAAATAGAGTTAATAATTTATCATTATTAAAATCAGCTTGCATCTTATTACACATAACTTTGACCCATTTCATTACATGCTTTTGAAATATATTACATACATTATCAGGTAAGTAACATGTAATAATGAAAATCATAGATTGAATTAGAAATCATATAATATGTATATTCATTATAGCCATGATACAATGCCCAAAATAAAGAATTGACCACCTAAAGAAAAACATGATTAATTTTGGGAAACAAAAATAAGTTTAAAAAAAAAATTAATAGATAAACAAAAGCCATATTTTTTTCAAAAATATATTTGTCTTTTTCCCTTTAGGTTGAATTTATTAAATATAATAAAATCATAATTTCAAAAAATACATATAGAAGTTTTGGGAGAAAAAGGAAGATTTTAAACCAATATATACGACTAATAAATATACAAGGATTTAAAAAATAGATTTGTTTTGAATAAGATATGAGCCAAATAATTTACAACCCTAAAAGAAAAATTCATAATAGGAGAATAAGCAAGGAACCCTTGGGAAAAAGAGACACATTTCAAATTTTGAGTATATGGTAAGGGGAACTCAAAAATTAGCTATGAATCAATTAATGTATCAATATAAAATACTAAGAAGGTATAATTAAACCCTAAGGGAAACCTATGGTTTTACACTCTTGAGGAATTAAGGGTTTACCAAAATATTTTATGTTATTTTGGATTTAGTTGTCTAAACAAGACATTTTTTTTTGAATTATTAAAATTATATAATATATGTCTAAATTAAACAAATTTGAATGTAACTAGCATAGTATTCAATATATTTATTACACTTTATATTTACATAAATGACCAAGAAGATAGGGTAATTCCATTTTTTGAGTTTTGTTCTAGTATGTGATAGTATACAATTATTAGCAGTGATATAAAATGGTTTTATAGTCACTTAGATTTGGAAATTGAATGTCTAAGCCCACCGAGATGAATGTAGAAATTCTTAGACACTTATGGTAAATAATTCCATTTTATTTCTACTAGATATATCCTATTTATAAGTGTCATATTGTTTCATGACATAGGTTCAAACCATGTACAGATTCAAATTCATCTTCCTTCACCTTGAAACCCTAGCTCCACTTTTGACATTGGCTTTACTTATTAAAAAGAAGTCATAAAATATGGGTTAAGTTAACTTAAATTATCCCCTACTAATTGTATGATCACTTCTTAGGTTTAAATACTATGAAGAGGGATCAAATAACATGTAATTCTCCCACATAACTATGTGTGTGCTCAATCAATGATATACTAGTATGAAATTCAATCTTGTGTGGCTTTTGATAATTGAAAACCTATGATTTTGACCTTAAAATAACATTTATAATTTTTTTGATGGTTTTTCCTTTGAGGATTTTCAGGTTTGGATGCCTTACACTAGTTCCTTAAGATGTGCATATGTATTCCTTAGTGTAATATATGCTTGCCATAAAATTCATAGATAGGAGTTTAGACTTGATATGTTTATACATCTAACTATTTGGGTAATTTCCCTCCAAACTGACATATGAAACATGTGAATTTACCTAGATGAATACTTTTAATTTTGGAAAATAGTTGTTAGAGGGAACGTAAATGAGCCCAACAAAGGTAGATAACTTTGATAACTATATATGTCTAACTATGGCTGAAGGTGTCTAGGAAATAGGAAATAGTGATATGAAATCAAGTGATAGACTAGTTAATATGATTATCTATTTAGGTAGAGACTAGGGAAATCATGTGTGTAAATAATGATAGATTAGGAAGGCCAAGACAAAAGGTAAGTGATTGGCTAGGAGATAATGTGAGAAAGAGTCACATATGTACACAAAATTCATACATCCTAAGGCTTGCTCAAAATTGAGATTTTCAAATGTCTAATACCAAATTTATGTGTCAACAATGTGATGCATATAACTCTTTATTTTAAGATGATATATTTGCATGCTTCATCCCTCACCTCAAGAGGAGGAATACTTGTGGGTTTGTCAAAGAGATTTAGGCCTTTACATATATTTCATTCATCATTTGGATAATAATATGTCATTCAAATTGGGACATATTAGACATGTTGAGATTAAAATAATAAAAATTGATTAGATTTAGGCATATGCAATGTATATGTGGTGCATTTTATAGGACTATGAGAAAATAAATCATGGATTATATGACACGATGAGACAAATTACATGGACCAGATTGAGAATATTTATCAAGTTACATTGATCAAATTAAGTATTTTATTACATTGATCAAATTAAATAAATTAACATACATATTATGACATTCTAAATTTCATTGAGGTATAGAGGGATCAAATTTAGGGCATGAATGTTGTTCATGCATGCACTTTTATATTTCAATGTTTGGGATCAATGGTATTACGTAAGCACTTTGAAACTAAAATCCAAATGTAGTGGTTGATTAAATATTCTAAATTATATATGAGTCTATTATAGGGCTCCACATTTTATATGCTATCCTAGTTTAGGGTTTGACCAAAAGAGTTATGATGATATTTTTAATTATGTAGTTGAGGTTATGCATCATCAACTTTCTAGATCTTCTTAGTCTTCAATGAGGGTTGAGGCATTTATATTTATCAACCCATGGTTTTAATGAGTGGCATCTCCTTAGAACATAATCAATCCATAGAATTCTCCAATGAGTTTAGAAGGTAGCCTGGTCCACATACCCATATGTTTATTCATTCCTTGACTTTTCAAATGTAAGTAGTTCAATGATCTAGATTATTTCATATTTTTATACCATGAGTTGACATTATTTTCTACATGTTTTCTTGTATTTTTTGCATGGATAAAGTTAGATATTTTGGCCATACCTAGAAACATAAAGTGCAATTATACATAGGTGAAAAAAATTATTTATTTTATCCTTTTAATCTAGTATTTTTAATACCAGACCAAAAGATATGAATTTTCAAACACTTAAATTTAGTATTAGACAATTGGAAACATCAATTTTTACCTATCTTTTACATACATAACTTGTGCATACACATTGACTCTTGCTCACATTCTTCCCTATAATTTTATCCATAAGATTGAGCAAGTTATTATGTTGATCAAATTGAATATTAATATACATATTATGACATTCTAAATTTCATTTAGCATAGATGGATCAAATTTAGGGCATGGTTGTTGTTCATGCATGCACTTTTCTATTTCAATGTTTGAGATCAATGGTACCATGTAAGCACTTTAGAACTAAAATCCAACTGCAGTGGTTGATTAAATTTTTTAAATTATTTATTAGTGTATTATAAGTCTCCACATTTTACATACAATCCTAGTTCAAGGTTTAAACAAAAGAGTTATGATAATATTTTTAGTTGTGTAGTCAAGGTTATGCATCACTCAACTTTCTAGATCTTCTTATTCTTCAATGAAATTTGAGGAATTTATGTCTCAACCCATGGTTTTAACAAGTAGCATCTCTTTGGGTCATAATCAACACATGGAATCATCCAATGAGTTTAGACGGTATTTTGGTCCACATACCCATAGGTGTATTCATTCCTTGACTTTGCAAATGTAATTAGTTCAATGATCTAGATTATTTTAGATTTTTCTATCATGACTTGACATTGATTTCTACATGTTTCTTTGTATTTTTTGCATGGATAAAGTTGGATATTTTTGGCATACCTAGAAACATAAAGTGCAATTATACATAGGTGAAAAAAAGTCTTTCTTTTATCCTTTTAATCTAGTATTTTCCATACTAGACTCAAAGAGATGAATTTTTAAACACTTAAATTTGGTATTAGACACTTGGAAGCATCAATTTTGACCTATCTTTTACATACATAACTTGTGCATACGCATTGAATCTTGCTCACATTTTTCCCTATCATTTTATATATATAAGAGTTTGGCCATCTTGATTTTCCATCATTCATAGTCAGGATCTCCATAGTCTATGAGGTAATTCTCTATTATCCTAAACAAATTGTCACCATACTCTAGATCATTATTTTCCATTTCTTAGACAATGTTATAAATAGTCAAACATTGATAATTAGTGGCAATGTCTACCTTCACCAACACTGCCATATGATCCTCAAGTGGATATTTTTAAAATTAAAATATATCCCTTGGGTTAGCCTACACGTTTCACATGTCAATTATGGGGGGAAATTATGCAAAGAGTCATCTATAAATATATGACAATCCTAAAGTTTTACTCACTTGATCACTACTTGGTAATTATGTTGAAAACCAATTGCATATTGAGATATCTATTTATACATTGTTGAGGCACTATCAAAATCATCTGCATATAAAACCCCCTCGAAGGAATAGCCCTAAAATCCAAGTTTGAATACAAACACAAGGTCAAAGTTACACATTTTAGAGCATCAAAATTCAAAAAATTACATGACATTCTAGTAAAACATAATTGAGAACAAACTCACATAGGTATGATAATTACTTGTGGTTTTAATCCTCTTTGGAGTATTGGAACATATGCAACATTGAATCAATAAACAAGGAGTGGTTATAGTTTCCAACCCATATTTGACCCCCCTTATTTTAGATTAAGAAAGTGTCAAAAGTGGAATTATGGTTCTAAGGAAAAATAAGAAAAAATTAGGATATATACATAAGATCAAGGACCAAAAAAGATTTATAAATCATACTGACATGCAATCACAATGATCTATAGAAGAACATACCCAAAAAATGCATATGGATAGTTATGTCAAATAGTGGGTTGGATTGGTTGTTGTATGTGTCTGGGCTTCGTTGGTAACATCTTGAAATATTTTGATAGTCTATTTCCTAAGTTGAGCAATCATAGAGCAATTAAAAATAATTATAGACAATTATATATAGGCAGTGAGAAAAAATAGAATATTAGCTAGTTGCCTTATAACTTGGTCATTTATATGTTTAATAAGTGTAATCAATCTCTATTTAGAATTCAGATTTTTTGGTTAATGATTTATCTTGTACAATTTGAATTTCAATAGATTTAGCTCATTTGTATCTCCTAAATCTAAAATAAGTTAAAACATATTGCAAATCCTACACATGTTGATGTCATTGATTAAAGTTTAATAACTCCATGCAAAGTTTATGACAACATACCTAAAAATGGCCTAGAGTAAATCTCAAACCAAAAGATAGCCTATGTACTTGGTAACAATAATACATCTATATTCTATTTGAATACAGTGCTCCAAGTAATGATGCAATTTCATTGACAATGATTTTGATTGTTCTGCTCAAGTTGATTTTATGTAGGATTTGTATATCTCGTCCTTGATTCCTCTATGTATATCTCTTTTACACATGTGTGAAGCATTGATATAAAATCTATTAGGAGGCATAAAATTGATATAAATACCAATTCCCTATAGGAAAGATGCACATTGAGCATACCAAGGGTTCTTGATCCCTTGTTCACATTACTTCATAGATCATTGTAAAGCCTTGAATGGATATATATTATTCCTGATTTTCATATCTGCCATACATCTTGATATGTGACGCAACATCATTACATGGAAAAAATTAAAATATGAAGGGAATGAATTCCAAATTCAGCCAAAATTATTACATGTGGAACCAACCATTTTGCCCAATTTTTTGGATAACATGGAAATATAAATACTATCAACCTAATCCTAATTGGTATTAAGAAGTAAAGGTCCCCAAATCTCACAACTGTATAATATTTTTGGTGACAGTAAAGTTTAAAAATAAAAATCATTGGCATCTTAAAATTGGATATAGAAACATCAAATTTCAACTATAATATATATAACATACCCCTTGCATAATCTCTATGTTGTTGTAAGGTGTGTATTGAAGAGAGGTCTTTTGAAAGACAAAACATAGTAAGTAAATGAGAAAACCACTTCAACCAAAATTCCTTTGTAAATGACATTAGTTTCATTTTATTTTTTGTTACTTGTGTTGAAAACTATGACCTGTATTTTATTCAAGTTCACTTGTAAGTTATGAGTATTAAAAAAAAGTCAAAATATCAAGATGTCTTTTTAGGTTGCAATAGTATGTGTCATTGAGATTGATGCCATCTGAAAATAATAAAATAATGGTGATTGTATTATAAAGAATATAAGCATCCCATATTTTCCTTGAACTTGTAATGATATTCTCTTAATCATCTATGTATAGACCAAATAAATTAGGAGAAAGTGAATGACCTTGTTTAACACCAATAATGTTATTGATATCTTTTGTAAAATCGATGGGAGTTCCAACATAGAAAAACACCTTGTCATAAAGTGTCATCAAAAGAGAAACAAAATGTTTGGGAATCTGTATATAGTGAAGTTGGTGGATTAAAAGTTGTCTAGGCATAGTGTCAAATGCCTTTGAAACATTAAAAAAATAATAGTAAAACTTAAATTTTTGTGATCTTGCTTGTTTGATTATATCTCTAAGTATTATTATATGATCCATTATCCATTGATTCTGTCTGAAAATTGCTTTCCCTTTTGTTTGAAGTTTCTTGGACTTTGAAAATATAGAAATAAAACTATCCAATGCTATAACAATTATCTTACTCAAGTCATCACTAACCATGATGGTTCTATAATTATTTGGATCTTGTTGGTTTCTTGATTTAAATGTGGGAGAAATGATTTGAGTCGCTCTTGCAAATGGGAATCCATGATAAGCAACTATATTAAATAGATCAATAATATGTGTTACAACTAACAGGGTTAGACTACGATAGATAATTTTTTCTCCTAAGTCTTCTATGTCAGTTGAGCTGTCTTGAGTTTGAAAATAGCTTGCAACAAAATATAAGTTGTGAAAATATGCTTACATTGTAATATATTTACAAATGAAATTGAGACTTGGCTTGGAATGTTGTAAAGAGAAGATGCATAATTGGACCAAGTATCCTTGTCAAATATGGCACATGAGGATTCCCTTGGAATAAATATTTCAAAAAGTATATAGCATTTAACATAAGCATATTGAGGGTATCTCTTTCTTTCTCAATTAGATGTAATTTGTTCTTATTTCATAGGATATTTTGATAATTTTTTTCAATAGACTTCTTTATGTGTGGATATTAGGAAGTAATGTGTGTTTTAATCATATTGAGAGATCTACAACTATTGTCAAACCAAGCATTGTGAAGAAAATATCCAAGTCGGGGTGCAAGAGAGTGGGGAAAGGGGAGGGCGAGGGGTGGTAGGGAGGTGATTATGAATAAAATGAGGGAATTGTTGCATTCCAAATTATTCTGGATACATTTTATTAATTTAGTATAAGAATTATCAAAAGTATGGTCAATGTAAATATGAGTTAGAGGGTAGTGGATATGAGAGGAAATAGTTGCATCTCTAAGGTTAAGGAGTATGACCTAGAATGAAACTAGTGAGAAGTATGTATGGGGGGAGGGGGTGGCATGAGGGATGGGAGGGGGGTATGGGGGACGACAGGGGCAGGGTGGGGGAGAGGGTGGTTGTGAAAGGGAGAGGACATTGAAGAGTATCCATTAAAAAATTAGAGATTGATGGCCACAAAGATTTGTTGGTCAAAAAATAGAATCCCAAACTAGTTTCACCAACTTAAGGATAGTATGTGAAGTCACTTGAATTAGGAAAGCAAGAGAGCACATTTAGTACTGACAAGTTATGAGATTCACTAAGTCTAGTCAAATGTCCCCCATAAGGTGTAAAGGAATGGCGAGCTGACTATTTGTAAATGTCTAGTTTTTCTCATATTGCTTGTAACCTTAATAGATCTAAACTAGAACAAAGTGTGAGTATTATAAGTTACATATATGGGCATTGAAGTCTCCTAATAAAATAACATTTCCTATTATGGAGAATTTAAAGTCTAAATCAACTTTTAATATTTTCAAGAGATAAAATCATTAAACTATCAATTAAAAAACTTGATAACTAGTTATTCAAATATAATTATTATACACATGACAATATACACAACTTATATTTTCTTTTATTTTTATTTCATCTTTACTCATAAAAAATAATTATTCTTGTCCAATCATATGGACTATGGTGATTCCTAATCTACAATTAGGATCTCTTTTACCCTTCATTTTAGGTAAGTAATAAAGTAATAACCAAACAATTATTATCTCCTTTTACCTTTCTTTTGTGTTGAGAAGTAATGAAATTGATTTGAAAGAAGACTGTTCCACAAAGCAAATTATATCCTACAAATGAAACGTTTGCTTATAAACGAAGTAAGCACCCCACATATGTTTAATCCAGTCAAAAGAATGACGTAAAAGTGCATGAATGTATGTATATATTAAAGGGGAATTTGATAAAGCAATGTGCATGAAACAACATGACATGGCAATGATTCCAAATGCCAAAGAAATTCAAAAAGAAAGTCTCTCTTCTGTTTGAACTTGGAAGGTAGGGATGCCAACATTGTAAACATCCATAAAAAGAGATTACGGCCTTCTGATGATGTGGGGCATAATTATTCCCCCAAAATGCTAAAGAGAATAGTTTTAGATTCCCTTCTCGAGCTGTAGTTTTCTTTTCTTTAGACAATGTCCACTTTAACTTTTCCAAGAGATTTGGACATCTCTATGAACTCAAAGTTTATGTGCTAATCTTGGGTTTCAGATCAGATTGAGTTGTTTGTTCATCAAGCCTGCTGCCTGTGGACCATGCTGCAATGGGGCCTCCTATTAAGATGGTCCCAATGTCAAATAATCCCATGGCTTCTTGCCTTGGTGATAAACTCTCCTTTTTGGTGGCTTCGCTTGGCTTGGCTTGCTGGACAAAGGAATGATTCCTTCTCCATCACAAAAGGACTTGGAGTCGATTTAGTTGCTATCTTGTGTATTAGGGAATCAAATCAATCAAAGTGAGTGGGTGTCCGTGTAATGTAGCAAAGCATCTATAGAAAAGGCTGTAAGGGTGATTTGTGGATTTTGCTTTAGTTTAGACTGGAATTCTTCACAAGTGTTGAAACTGAATAAAATGCAGGATAAATTCTACGAGAGTGGATTTGTTCGTTATTAGCTAATAAGAAGAACATGAACATGGTGCCTGGTAGAGATGCTGCCCTAGTTCTTACGACTGATCCCAAGCCCAGGCTAAGATGGACTGTGGAGTTGCATGACCGATTCGTGGAAGCTGTTACTCAGCTCGGTGGCCCTGATAGTGAGAGCTCTTTCATCTTCAATCCTTAGTCTGCAGGTTGTTTTATCTCTTTTGTTTTTGTTGATGGCATTGTTTAGATTTGTAATTGAAGGTTTGTGCTGCAGAAGCCACACCAAAAACCATCATGAGAGTGATGGGTGTGAAAGGCCTTACTCTCTACCACCTTAAAAGTCATCTTCAGGTATACCCATTTACTCAAACTCTACCTACAGAATTTTGTAGTGTTTGCCGCCTGTTTACACTGATCCTATTGAGCTTAGTAATTCATTCAAGCCAATCTAATTCGAATTGGGTTTTTCACTGTCCAGAAATTTAGACTTGGAAAACAGCCCCATAAAGACCTGAATGAACACAAGGATGGGGAGAGAGGTGAGTTCCAGATCTTTTCACCTTCACCCAGTTGGAATTGGAGGTTGTTTTAGTTGTGGAAATTATCAGTGTTTTAGTTTTGACAGGTTCCAGGCTTGGCGAAGGGCATGCAACAAGTACTTCAGCATCTGCCAGAATGATGAGCCATGATATGAATGAGTAAGTTGGATAGAGATTATGGAACTGTGAACACCAAATTTATAAGTAGCCTTGGAAATCAAGTTGCAGCATAGAATACATCCATACTGACAAGTGATAACTTATCATCTCTGAACTTAGCAGGGGCTTTCAAATAACCGAGGCACTGAGAATGCAAATGGAAGTACAGAGAAGACTTCATGAGCAACTTGAGGTGAACAGGAATCATATCACTTTTTCGCAAGTATATCTCATTCTGATTAGGCATGCATTCATCATTGCCCGATGGGGTAAACTGCATCAAATTTGCCATATATGTCAATTATAATCCTCTGGATTTTAATTGTTTGTAGCAGGTTCAGAGACATCTGCAGCTCCGGATAGAGGCACAAGGAAAATATATGCAATCAATACTGGAAAAGGCATGCCAGACTCTTGCTTCCCAAACAGTCCAACCGGCTTCTGCAAGCCCAGATAGCAGAAGGCAAGAGTTCGCAGAGTTGGCAGCGAAGGTGGGATGTTTCAGGTCCGCCCCACCTTGTGTTGCTGCCAATTTTCCCTCTTTGTCAGATATGCCTGTGCACAGTCACATGCAACACCAAGCCCAGTTGACAGACTGCTCTGTAGATAGCTGCTTGACACCAAATGAGAGTCTTGGGAAGATGTTTGAGGAGAATCTGCAAGTTGGAAACCAGAAAAGGCCAAGGCCTTTCTATCCCGAAAGTGATGCCTCAGTTTGGGAAAATGATGAACATGCCAACACTTGTCTAACCCACACAAAAAACTCCACTGACAGCAAATGCCATCCTTTTCATCGGTATAAAATGAGTCCTGCAGGAGTGATGGATTTGGAGCAGAAGAATTGTTATTTAGATGACATTGGTAGTAGCAGAAGAACGGCTAAACAAGTGCATGGTTGGTCTAAAAATGAAGACCTGCACGGAGAGAAAGCCCAATAGGATTAAAGAGCAAGTATTTTTTTGAGATGTATGGTTGGTGGTAATGAGGAATGTGATACAAATTTGTACTAGTCTAGTCTAGGGTAGGGTAGGGTTTCTAGTCCCGCTAGTACTACCCTCAATCTATATGCAGTAGACTGTTTTTGACCTTTTATGCCAACTCTACTCATAGTTTTAAGATGTTCCACGGGTTAAAAGGCTTGTAAAATAATTTATTTACAGAATGAGGTGTTGGTGTCACGTTTTTCAGTCTTAACACTTGCCAATCATGCCCATCTTTTAGCTTGCAAGAAGTTTGTATTGGTTTTAGAAGTAACGTATTATCTCAGTACTGGAACATACATATTCAAGATGGAGATGTCACATTATTAGCCTGTTTGTATGGATAAATGCCATAATAAAAAAATCTGCATTTCTATAATCGCCTAATGTCTACAACCTCTTAGATTTTTGCTTTGTCTAGGCCACAACAATGAGCCGCAGTTGTTATTTTTCCTGGAATCTCCCAATAATAACAATAATATAATTCAAAATCTTGAAGATAAAACTACTTCTACTAGGACTCGTAAGTGGAGAGATGGTAAATCTTGAAATAAAATTTATGTGTAATATCTAGTCAATACAACGAATCAATTATGTAATGCGTAAATAGAAGAAATATTCAGAGGCATTGGTCTGTGTCATGAAGTAGAACAACTATATCACCGTTTTTCTTCAATTTAAGAAATTTTGATTTATTTCTTATTAATATGCATTCATTTTTCCTCCAAAATCAGCACAAAAGTGTTCAGAAAACACAAAAGAATTGCTCAAAGAAAGGATTGAGCTTGATATCCTCACCATCCCAGGAAGTAGGTCTTTTCTTTTGTTTTTATAGATCTATGTTCTCCATGGCCTGGTTGCCACCTTCTGTGATGAAAAGTAATGAATTTACTGGAGTTATAAAACTACAATTGTCACCTATTTGTGGCTTACCAATAAAAAAAGTATCAATACATAAATACAATCATAAATATATGTATGGAAACACAAATGAGATGATTGAAGATTTGTCTCTGTTGCCCATTAATTTAGCTTCTTCCTATGACCTATTAATTAGCCACATGTTGCACGACAGTTAGTCTGGACAAATAACTAAATCTAGTTGGCAAATGATTGTATGGTTGAAGTGAAACAACAGTTGATCCAAGATAAATAATAGCAAAGATTGGAATTATGCTAAAAATGTGACCCAAGGAGAATGATGGTTTGAATTGGAAGTAAGCTGAATTAAAGACGTCATTGGTTGCTTGATAGAAAGGTGATGAGTGAGGGAGCATTAGAGTTATTAGCTTTTCCATGGTACAAGCGTAGCATCTTTGACTTCATCTCATTCATATTTTGGGTGTACACTGTACCATGTCCATCTTCCGAGCAAAATATTGAAGCCTCGTTGCACCCCCTACATAATTTGGGTGTAAAATGTTTTGGCCTGATATTCCCCCAACTTCTGATCTTTGCAGCTTGGCTTACCATCAATAATGCTCAGTACAATATTGTAATATTTTTTATTTTTTTCACTATTGTATGTGTTTGAGCATTTGGTTTCCATACATTCAAAGAAATCATATTAATAAATGTGATTAGTATACATGAAACGTGTACATTTAAAAATATCTACATGAAGATATTTTTGGGAGTGTAATGATGAGTTAAAAAGAAAACACATAAATAATAAGTACAAGAATATATATATAATGTAATTGACTTTTAATTGTAATGTTTATCTTCTTAATTGTTTGATTATTTGAAAATAATAAGGGACACATTTTAGTCATCTTTTTATAATTATTATTATATTTGGATTGTATGGTTATGATCATTTTTGGAAATTTGTTGTTGAATGTTGAAAATATTATAAAACATGTACAAGAAAAATGATGTTCAATTAGTACAATAATTATAAAAACAATTTATAAATACCTCTAATTAATAATGTTGTCTCCGAAAAATGTCACTCATTTTTGGGACAACTTACGGACTATTTTGGCCTTGCACAGACCAAAATTTCTTTCTTCCCTTCTCAAAATGTGTTCTGAGCTTTCAAATTCCTCTTTTTAAAGCTTTTTTCGTAAAGGGATTCACAGGTTCAACAGGTTAAAAAGCTTCTGCAGGCGAGTTCAGTCAAAAGAACAAGTTTCTAACACTTAGTCGTTTCCAAGATTGGTTCGGTGCCTCGGTTCAATCAAAAGAGTTCAATCAGCAAATGATAAAGAACAAAGGCTTGAACCATTGAACTTTGAACCACTTTGGTTCAAAGGTTCAATGGGTTCAACGACCAAGTTGGTTCAACGCGCTTGGTGCAAAATATCAAAAAGACTTAGCCAAATAATGACGAATGAGCCACCTTTGAACCAAAGTTGGTTCAATCGGTTGGTTTAATCGGCAAGTTCAAGGGGCTGCCCCAAAGCGAAAAAGGCAAGTGCCCTTGCGGAGGGCAGGCAACATTGGTTCAAAGGTCAAAGAAAAGACAGAATTCCTTCGGATTTGTTCAAAGGCCCAAAAGGAACAATTCTTTCAGACTTTTTGTCTGATGGAAATGATTAAGTGAAAAAAGCCCGAAGAAATTGGAAGGAACAAATGGCTAAAGAAAAGAAGCTTTCTTTCAGACTTTTTGTCCGAAGGAATTCCTTCGGACTTTTTGTCCGAAGGAAAAGCCCGACGGAAAAAGCCCGAGAGCCAAAAGCCTACCGAAGAAGCAAGAACCCGCTAGGAAAGTTGAAGCCTGAAGTCTGCCCAAAAAACCCTGAAGGGTAGATACCCTTGCAGGAGACACTTGACGTCAGAAAAAGGACCTTTTCCAAGGACCCGAAGGGACACCTTCCCTTCGGGACGTTCCAAAGACTGAACAAAGACGCCAAAAGGAATCTTCAAAGACTTGGACAAAAAGGGCTTCAAAGGATGAACTGAATGAACCGATTGAACCAAATGGTTCAACTGGTTCAAGGTTCAAAGGTTCAACCAAAGCTTAAAAAGATAAAGGAAGCAATGATTGAGCAAGACACAGAATGAACCAATGAACCGATTGAACTTTGAACCAAAAGAGTTCAAAGTTCAATGGTTCATAGGTTCAAAAGTTCAAAGGCAGCCTCAATCAAGAGAGAAGCAGCAAACAAATGGTTCAACAGATGGTTCAACCAAAGAGTGGGAAAGCAATTGAACCAGGGAGCAATAGAACAAAAGAGACAGAATCAACCAATAAACTTTCATAGGTTCACTGGTTCAAGGTTCAACATGGTTCAAGTAGCTGGTGACCATTGACGGCCCCTCAGACGTCAAATTTAAAGTAAGGGAAAATCCATGGAAATTCAAATAGAGCGTGGAACTTAAAGGAAGAACCAAGCGATTAAATGAAAAGAGAGCCCAGAGATTTAAATTGCTACAAGGAAGAGAAGACCAACACAAAGGACCAAATAGTCCATACCAAAGAAGAGACATATTAGATAAAGGACACACCATAGTTATGGCAGTGCACTATTCTTAGCATGGTCTCTCTGGATAGGACTGAAGGCGCATTGAAGACGTTGACTGTAGCATGGGCCGTCCCATGGAAAAGGGCGCCAATCCTTGCGTAGTGGCTATAAGTTTGTTTATTCTCTCATTTTTAAGGAGACTTTTCATTTTTACAAGAGCGAAACTCTGCCCATTTGAAAGAAGAAGACTGAGACTTTGAGCTCATATTGTAATTTCATTTCATTTTATCTGAATGAAAAAGCAAGTTGTTTGCAGACTTTGTGTTGTTTTGGCTTGTGCTACTTTGGGAAATTGTTCTTATGTCTGTTTCCTAGAAGCATTCTTATTTATTTAACTTGACAAGCATAATTAGTGAAGGTAAAAAGGGAGGTGTCCTGAAGCCAATTGTGAGAAGACTTTGTGCTTTCACAATTGTTTTCAACGTGTGTTTTTCCTTTTCTTTCTATGTTGAGGATTTTGGGATGACTTTGTGCCCCCATTATCCTTTGTGTTATACTCTTTGGGCAGTTGAGGTGGAAACTTTGTGTTCTGTTTCATCCTGCTAGTTATTTCACCCTTTGGTTACTGGTTACTTTCACTACCTGAAAGAAACTCCTGTTGTTTCCTGCAAGAACACTTCTGAAAGAAGAGAAGTGCCTTCAATGTTTACACCAGGATTTCTCCTTTGTCTGTGAGCATCATCTCTGAAAGAAGAGAGATGGATGGTTTATTCTTCCCCCATGTGTTATTTTCTGCTTATTTATATTGTATATAGCTCCTACGTATCTATAGGGAACCTCCCCTTGATGAGAGGAGAGATTTATCTCCAGTTGATGTAGTAAAGTTGCACACCTGGCCGACCAATCTTCCTACTGTGGTTGATCAGACCTATTTTGTTGATCAGTACGCTGATTGACAAAATATTCACCCAACAAATAAAAATTAAATTATACTTGTACATTCCATTCTTAAGTTGTAAAAATTGGCCATAAAATATTAAGTAGACAATTCAATCATATTCATCTTTGAGTTTATTTGTAATATTGTTATCACCATATAATTTATGCATTGACTCAACTTATTGTTCCCCACCATGGGATCCTAATAATTTAAATATTGGGTATCACATTAAAACCCTTTGATACTATTAGACATAGATATATAAGATCTCTAGTTTATTCTTCTTCACTCACAATTACCTAAGCCACTGGTGTGGCCTATAAATGGCAGTGATTCGATTATCTATAAACCTTAAACTTCTTTCATTTGTCTAAACTTCTTTCATTTTTCTATCTATTGAACTTGTTGTAGCCTTTCAACCATAATAGTATAAGTTTTATATGTTGCATATATTTATTGTTATGGTTTCTAGATAAAATAATATGATTTTTTATTTTCTTATATCAGTATACTAATGGTTTAAAATGAGAGTAAAATCTCTTTGATTCTCTAAATATTTATAGGTTATCTCACATCTGTAGCTATTAAATGAGTGTTTCTCATAGCCATTATGTTACCTACATTAACACCACTAAATGATGTTACTTAATTTGTAACTACTAAGTTTGGTTGTATGTAGCTACCATTGTAGCTACTCATGATTATATTGTAGGTCCTATTCATTAATGTTGTTATGAGTTGTGTTGGGACCATACTAAAAGGAGTTATTGAGTTAGATATTGTGGGTAAAATAGGAACTAATGGTATTGGAAATTGGTTTTATTGCAAGTATTATTTATATCTTCTTCATTTCCATTGGACCAAACATGTACACAAATATCTATAATATTTTAGGGAAGTTTTAACCATTTTCTCTATTCATAATCTCTCTATTTTACAATTTATTATTTATAAATTTTATTAAATATTGGTGTCATAACATGCTGATAGAATGGCAATAAGTTTTTATATAGACTCTATTTAAATAGGAAGATGTTGGATTTAGGATTGGTTAGGAATTAGAAGTCAAAAATAAGTAAATTAATTATTCATCTTTGAGAACTCAAAGCATTTGTAATCATTCTATAGTAATTCCTTTATTTATACATAGTCATTTTTATTGTTAATATTAATTTATTGTAGTTGAGGAGGGAATTCAATAATCATTTTCATTGAGAAAGGGCATACTTATGAGAAGTGATTATTCAAAATTCCCATCCATTACTTTACCTTGTTTGGGTTGTGAGTTGCTTACATTTTTGCAATTCATTTCAATTAGCGTATGGTTTGATTATTGAGTTTTTTAGATGGTATTTTGTGATTCCATATCATCTCAATCTTGTACACTTGGAAAAACTCAAAACTTGGTTATTCCTCTCATTTATCTACCTTTATCACTTCTACAAGTCTAGCATCTACTCTATCTTTGTGCTTCTTGACCTATATCTCTTAGCTTGGCTAGTCTTATATTGATGACCTAGGGCTTGTATCTTACCCAAGATACTTAAAATGTACTCATCTTCCATCTCTACAAGTTCTAAACATGTACCCACTCTCCTGCTCCCTAGACACTAATTTAATGGATAGATAGTAACATCAATGTTACTGTCTTGTCCTGATGCAAGTGTCTAGTGCTCTAAATTCATCTAATTTGAAAATAAAATGTGTCCTAATGATCGACTTAAGTTATTTAATGTGAGTTATTAATCTAAAAATATTGATATAAATACAAGATCAACCCTCATTCATTCTTCACTTAGCAATCAGATAAAAGAGCATTGAATTGAACAAAACTTTCTTATTTATTCCTATTTACATACCAATCATAGGGACTGCACATCTATAGATATGAAGAACTAAAAGAGTAGCCTAAGAGCCCGATTTGCCAAGTTACAAGTTAGGTCACTATTGTATGATTCACACACAAATAGGGGAGAGCTACACCAGTCTAAGACCCTCTTAAAATATTAGCTATGTAGGCAACATCTTTTGATAGAGGGGTCATTGGGTTCAACTCGACACTTATGCACACTAACCCATTTTTCCCCAAGGTCATATTAAAGATAGAAAGTTAGGGTTTTGTCATTTCACAAGCATCGATTGTCCATAACCTAGATCTGAATTCATAGAGATAAGGCGAAGCAAAAAACTGAAGCATCTAGGTGGTCACATCTTGTTTCAATAAATATTTTGTACAAGACACTAGAGTCAAACGTAGATAGTAACATCAATGCAAATGTCATAGGCTAACATTATTGTCTAGAGAGCTAGAGACATCAGAACTAGAATCTAATAATTGTTCTAGAATCTCTTTTTTGTATGCTTTCAACCTGTAATAGATCTAAAATTGCATTAGCATCAAAACAAGCTAAGTACTTCACTTATTTATCATTTCTATAAATAACATAGTTGTACTTTCCATATTTAGACTATCTCAGCATAATAAATTCATTGTATGCTTATATTTGAGTTTGATATTTAATTGATTTGTTATAGGTCTGATTATCACCCTTGTGCCATTTTATTTCTATATATCCATTTATTACAAACTAGATAACACCAATCTAGACAATCCATTTTAGGGTTAAACATTTGGTGAACTTGATCTGTGTGAATGCAAATTTTCCTAATTCCTATAGTTTTAAATTAGTTATAATGTCTACAACCTCTTAGATTTTTTGCTTTGTCTAAGTCACAATAATGATCTGCTATTGTTATTTTACTTGAAACCTCCCAATAATAATAATAATAATAATAATAATAATAATAATAATAATAATAATAATAATAATAATAATAATAATAATAATAATAATAATAATAATTCAAACTCTTAATGATAAAACTATGTCTACTAGGACTCCTAAGTGAAGAGATGGTAAATCCTAAAATAAAATTTAAGTGTAATATTTAGTCAATACAATGAATCAATTATATAATGTATAAATAGAAAAAATATTCAGAGGTATTAGTCCATATCATGAAGTAGAACAACTATATCACCAGTTTTCTTCATTTTAAGAAATTTTGATTTATTTAGTATTAATATGCATTCTTTTTTCCTCAAAAATTAGTACAAAAATGTTTAGGAGACATAAAAAGATTGCTCAGAGAAAATATTGAACTTGATATCCCAAGAAGTAGGTCTTTTATTTTTATAGATCTATGTTCTCCATGGCCTGGCTGCCACCTTCTGTGATGGAAAGTAATGAATTTACTTAGAGTTATAAAACTGCAATTGCCACCTATTTGTGGCTTATCGATAAAAAAAGTATCAATACATAAATACAATCATAAATATATGTATGGAAACACAAATGAGATGATTGAAGAGTTGTCTCTATTTCCCATTAATTTAGCTTCTTCCTATGACCTATTAATTAGCCACATGTTGCACGACAGTTAGTCTGAATAACTAAATTTAGTTGGCAAATGATTGTATGGTTGAAGTGAAACAACAGTTGATCCAAGATAAATAATAGCAAAGATTGGAATTATGCTAAAAATGTGACCCAAGGAGAATGATGGTTTGAATTGGAAGTAAGCTGAATTAAAGACGTCATTGGTTGCTTGATAGAAAAGTGATGAGTGAGGGACCATTAGAGTTATTAGCTTTTCCATGGTACAAGCGTAGCATCTTTGACTTCATCTCATTCATATTTTGGGTGTACACTATACCATGTCCATCTTCTGAGCAAAATAATGAAGCCTCATTTGCACCCCCTACATATTTTGGGTGTAAAATATTTTGGCCTGATATTCCCCCAGTTTGTGATCTTTGCAGCTTGGCTGACCATCAATAATGCTCTCTAAAGTATTGTAATATTTTTTATTTTTTTCACTATTGTATGTGTTTGAGCAATTGGTTTGCTTCCATTTAAATAAATCATACTAATAAATTCACATAAAAAATACATTGTAACGAAGATATTTTTGGGCTTGTAGCAATGATATTAAAAGAAAACACACTTGGGAGTGTAGCAATGAGCTAAATAAAAAACACACCAATAATAAAGTGCAAGAATGTATATGTAATTCAATTGATTTGTAATTGTAATGTTTACCTTTTGAATTGTTTGATTATTTTAGAATATTAGGGGACATATTTTAGTCATTTTTTATAATTGTTTTTATATTCAAATTGTATGGATATAATCATTTTTGGAAATTTTTTGTTGAATGTTGAAAATCTATAAAACATGTGAAAGAAAAATGACAAATTAGTATAATAATTATAGAAACAATTTATAAATATCTTTAATTAAGAAAAATTAAATTATACTTGTACATTCCATTTTTAAGTAGTAAAAATTGACCCTAAAATATTAAGTAAACAATTTAATCATATTCATCTCTAAATTTACTTGTAATATTGTTATCATCATATAATTTATGTCTTGGCTCAACTTAATTAATTATCTTATTGTTTTTCACCATGAACACCTAATAACTTAAATATTGGGTATCACATTTAAAACCTTTTATACTATTACACATACATATATAAGATCTCTATTTTATTCTTCTTCACTCACAATCACTTAAGCCACTAGTGAGGCCTATAAATGATAATCATTCTATTATCTATAAGCCTTAAACCTCTTTTATTTTTCAATCTTTTAAACTTGTTGTAGCCTTTCAATCATAATAGTATAAGTTTTATATGTTGCATATATTTATTGTTATGGTTTAAGTTGTCTCACATCTGTAGTTGTTAACCGAGTGATGCTCGTAACCACTATGTTACCCATATTGGAACCACTACGTGATGTTACCTAGTTCATAGCCACTAAGTTTGGTTGTCCATAGCTATTATTATAACTACTCATGATTATGTTGTAGACTATTTATTAATGTTGTTATGAGTCATGTTGGGACCATGCTAAAAGGAGTTATTGAGTTAGAAATTGTGGGTAAAAGAGGAAGCTAATGGCATTGGCAGTTGGAATTTTATTGCAAGTATTATTTGTATCTTCTTCATTTTTATTGGACCAAACATGTACACAAATATCTATAATAATTTAGAGAAGTTTTCATCATTTCTTCTATTCATAGTCTCTCTATTTTGCAATCTATTATTTATAAGTTTAATTAAATATTGGTGTCATAACAACATGTTGATAGAATAGCAATAAGTTTTTTTATTGGTTCTATTTAAAGTGGAATATTTAGGAATTAGAAGTCAAGAATAAGTAAATTAATTATTCATTGTTAAGAACTCAGAGCATTTGTAACCAGTTCATAGTAATTCCTTTATTTATACATAGTCATTTTATTATTAATATCAATTTACCTTCAAGTAATTTATTATAGTTGAGGAGGGAATTCACTAATCACTTTCATTGAGAAGGGATATACTCATGAGGAGTGATTATTCAGAAATCCCATCCTTTACTTTACCTTGTTTGGGTTGTGAGTTATTTACATTTTTGCAATTCTTTTCTATTAGTTTATGGTTTGATTATTGAGTTTTGTAGTGGATTTTTTGTGATTATATATCAACTCAATCTTGTACACTTGAAAAAACTAAAGTCTTGGTTGTTCCTCTTAGTTATCTACATTTATCACTTCTGCAAGTCTCACATCTACTCTATCCTTGTGCCTCTTAGCCTATATCTCTTAGTCCAACTAGTCTTATATTAATGACCCAGGGCTTTTGTCTTGCCTAGGATACTTAAAATGTACTTCAATCTTATATCTCTACAAGTTATGAACATGTACCTACTCTCATGCTCCCTAGACACTAATGTCTAGGATAAACAACAACATCGACATTATTGTCTTGTCCTAATGCAAGTGTCTAGTGCCCTAAAGTCATCCAATTTGTAAATGAAACATATCTAGTTGACCTAAGTTATTTAATATGATTTATTACTCGAAAAAGAGTGATATAAATACAAGATCAATACTCATTCATTCTTCACCTAGTAGTTAGATAAAAGAGCATTTAATTATTAAAAAAATTCCCATTTATTCCTATTTCCACACCAATCATAGGGATTGTGCATCTATATATCTGAAGCACTTAAGGAGTAGCCTAAGATTCTAATTTACCAAGTTACAAGCTAGGTCACTATGGTACTTGGTTTTCACACATTATATGATTCACACACAAGCCAACATGTAGAGGAGAACTACATTAGTCTGAGGCCCTCTTCAGAGTATTGGCTATGTAAATAATATCTTTTAATAGAGGGGTCATTAGGATCAATTTGACACCTATGCCCACTAACCCATTGTTTACCAAGATCACATTGAAAATAGAAAGATAGGGTTTTATCATTTCACAAGCAGTGATTTTCCATAACCTAGATTTGAATACACTAGAGAGAAGATGAAGCAAAACCCAACATCATCTAAGTGGTCACATCCTATTTTAATAGATATTCCATATAGGACACTAGATTCAAACCTAGACAGTGACATTGATGCAATCATTGCAAGATAATGTTACTATCTAGAGAGCTAGAGGCATTAGACCCAGAATCTAAAAATTGTTCTATAATCTCCATCACATCTACTTTTGACCTATTCTAGATCTAGAACTACATTAACATCAAGACAAGCTAAGTACTTCACTTCTTTGTCATTTATATATCTAGCATAATTATAATTTATATATTTAGACTATCTTAGCATAATAAATTTAGGGTATGCTTATATTTGAATTTAACATATAATTTGTTTGTATTAAATCTAATCATTATCCTTGTGCCATTTTATTTCTATACACACATTTAATGCAATATATATAACATCAATCTAGACAATCCATTTTAGGGTTAAATATTTGGGTAACCCGATTTGTGTGCATGTAAATTTTTATAATTCCTAGGGTTTTAAACTAGCTAGGGTTAAAAATTACTATACTTTTTAATTTCCTACTTTTACTATTTTACATTCAACCTAGGTGTAGCCCTAGATTGGGAGGTGTGCCTATTGAACATATTGAGCTTCCTGTCTACCCATCTAAGATGTCTCAAACCAATTCAGGATCTCATACCTTGGATCATGATGATACCCATGTTGGTAATGAAAAAAATGTTGATGGGGTTAACATAAAAGAAGATTATGATAATGAAAATCCTAAAATAAATGAAAATGAACAAATAAACCATGATAAAAAAACATGCAATTGCATTTTTTTGTGAGCACATTCGACAAAGACCTGAAGATATTAAAAACTATACTCGAAGCAATAAATTCCAAAATTATAGTAGAAACATCCCTCCATTTGAACACATTATAATTAAATACGTCTAGTGGGGGCATGCATTATGTGTTTAAACCTTTATTCCCTAAAACTACTATTGATATATCTATCATGGAATTACCCATTGTTTCAATACAAATAATAGTTTCAATGCTTATTACTACTCAAAACATGTTTTCATCTCCTTTAGTGACTAATCAAATTTCTAATCTAAATCCCATTGCACCTACATTTCAATAATTCCTTCAAGTTATAAATACCTTGGAAGACAAGATTACAACCATTGAACAAAATGCTTTAAAATCTCCTAATGTCATATATTCACAAGATGTGTTGTATAACCCTCTTGAGCTTGAAATCTCTTTACATCAATTATAAATTAGATTTTTTGTGCCTAAGTTCACATTATATGATGGCAAGGGTGATTCTGAACAACATCTTTGAACATTTTATGCAACATGCCTTGACTATGCTTCCAATGATAAACTTTTAACCAAATTATTTCCAAGAAGTCTCAAGGACTATGCTTTGAGGTGGTTCTATGATTTACATATCCAATCTAATCTTGCAGACCAATTCTTAGCATACCTTTACATTAAAATTTATGAAAAGGTTTCCTATAACCAAATTTCAAAAATCAAACAAGAAACCAATGAACCTATTAATAAATATGCCTTGAGATATAAGAAAATGCTCAAAAAAATGACTAATCTTATGGAAGACAAAGAATTGTAAGATATATTAACTCAAATTTTGCTTGCTCTTTTACATGAGTCCACTATTTTTAATAATTTTAAATATTTCAATGATTTATTCCATGTTTTACAGGACCTTGAAATAAAGATTATGTCATTAAATAAGCTCAAATATGTAGCAAACACACCAGTTGCATCTACATCTAGTACCAAATTCGTAATTAAACCAAGTTATAATGTAAAGCCTCTTGATCCTAAAAATGAAACACCCACAATGGTTAACATAGTTTCACAACATCCTAATCAGTTTGCCCTATCTAATACACCAAGGAGATAATTTACATTTTACCTGAATCCCTAGCTTCATTACTCCCATAGTCACTAGAGTGTTATATTACATCTCCCCCTCATCCTATCAAGGTTGACATGAGTCAACATCTACCCAAAGGATATGATCTAAATGCTTATTTTGACTATCATCAAGGACTATGACATTCTACAAGTAGATGCTTTACCTTGAAACACAAGATCCAAAATCTTATCAATGACCAAAAACTTATATTTGACGATCCTCCAAAGGAACCAAGTTCACAACCTAGCAATTACCATAAACAAAAAATATTTCAAAATCCTTTACAAGACATTATAAGAAAGAACAAGAAGTCTAAATGGAATATAATGCACATCCTCCTCCATCACATTATGAACACCCACTAGATGGGGTTATTGGTACTTACACACGACATATACCTCTTATGGTTCTCAAACCTTTTTTTTATGATAATGAAATTAAGGATGATGACTCTAATATTCATTCAATATTCATTCGAGAATACCTTGATAAACACCCCATACACCGTGCTATGATTGATAATGGTGCAAGTGAAAATGTTTACATTGTGACATTATTTATACACTTAAGTTATACTCATAATGATTTATATCCATCTAATATATTAGTTAGATCATTCGATGGGACCTCCCAAAAAGTTCTTGGTGAGATTGAATTTCTTTTATAGTTTGGTCCCACACATGTGGTCCCCTTTTTTCAGTTATCCTCTCCATAGGCATCTTTGATATGTTATTGAGAAGACCTTGGATACACACTCATCAAAAAATACCTTATAAAATGCATGGGTGTGTTAAATACATTCATGCCAATTAGGTAATTATTATTTCTAATATTCCATATGAATAACCTATTGAATTAAATAAACATATACCCAAAAAACTAGCCATCAAGCTTGCTAGGCCATATTCACCACAAAAGGGTAAGCAATAAGTAACCCCCTTTACTAGGAAACCAGTACTTGAGAGATCATTATATCAAATACATACAATGGATTCCATAGAATCCTCACATTCTACTACACACCATGATTAGATATCTAGAGCACCTCAAAATTCACATATTACTAATATGCCAAAGAAACTACATATCACTCAACGATGGGTTCCAAAAAACCCTCCTCCTGTTATGCCTAATATTACTTCACAAAATTAGATTCCTATTTTACATACCTAGAGCACCACTGATATCATAATGATAAATATTACACCTATACATACTCATTGACAACTTAACCTAGGTATTACACTAGATTCACAATGGGGAGATAGCTATGTCCATGCATTGGATGGCATCATAGGATAATATTTCTTATTCAAAAATTCCAAAAATACCAAAAAAAATTTATCAAAAACATAGAAAATTCCAAAACACTTTTGACACTTACATGTTTTATTGGATCCTTGACATCCATGTGTTACTTTCATATTGATGGACAACATACCTAGTTACTCCTACATACATATATGTGTCACACTTGAGTGTGATATAGGAATACAAAGATACATGATATATTCCTATTTAAAATGATGGGCCTTCCATATACTCATGTCATATGAACATTGGGGGCATTTGCTTCTTTGGTTTTGATACACACAGGTTATATGATTTAATGATCACTCTAAATTATCATGTTTAAGTTACATATGTACTTACACATGCCTATTTTCCATGATTATATATTACATAGGGTAATTGATATGTTATACACATGACATACTTTTCCTAACACATTGGATCCATTAGATACTATGACATGTTTATGTTGGTTGCTTATGCTTTAATTTATTCACTTATTTGAGTGTCTTGTATTCCTTTTTTGAGCATTTGAATATGCACCTTTGCTTGTGGCCCCCATGCCTATGTATGCTTTCATTAAAATTTTCATATGTCATTATTTTTGTATGGACATTTGAATATGTCATTCTTGATTTTATGGACATTTGACTAAGTCATGTTCCTTTGAGTGTGTGGCATTTGAATATGCCCCTTGTTTGCAGTCTCCTTGAACCATTACTTTTTGACTTCCTTTTGAGTGTTCTTGTCTTTGTGATTGATTTTTGAGATTGTACTATTACTGTCTAGAATTTTCCATAATCTTTATCATGTATATTAGGCTTACATGTGATCATATTGGTTTTATGAAATTCAATGATACATCTACCTAGACAAGTTTATTTTTATATGGTAAATGGTTACATCCACAAAGTATATAGTTGTTTTACCCTTTTGAGTTGAGGTAACTACTAGTTCTTATCTTTACCTCACCTCAAAATGGGGGCATATTAGTGGGGGTATGTCGTAGACACATGTTCTCCATACTTGGCACAGTTTTTAGATTTAGTAGGGGCATGCCATATGGACATGGCTTCCACACATTTACTATATCCAGACTGTAATGGGGGCATGATTTGGAAGCATGCTTTCCATTCTCATCCAGTATATGGTACTTATATAAATTTTTAGATTCAATAGGGGGCATGTCATATGGGCATGGATTTTACACATTCAAAGTTATCATATTCAATGGGGACATGCTTTGGAAGTGTAATCACCTAAAAATGGTATTTGAGTGCTAAGAGTGCTATTTGAGAAAACCTATTCCTAACTTAGCCCTAGACCTATCCTAGTGCCTACTATCACATTTTTATAGCCTTTTTACAAACCAAAGCCATCTTTAGTCATCTTAATCATAGTCTTCAACCCTCATTTCCTGATCTTGAGCCTTCATGCCCAGCAATGTACCAGCTGGATATTAGTACCACATTAAGGACACTAGAACCACATGGCGCTAGTGTCCCTAACATGGTGCTAATGTCCTTTACCCTATCTTTCCTAAACAAATATATTTTCAAAGGTAAAACCTTCCTAAGGTTATCCTAAGCATATTTTATTATTTTCCCAATCTACATAACACTATAAATACATTACTTTTAGACCTCTATCCACTAGAAATAAATTAGATAAAAAAATACCTATTCAAACACAAAACAAGTTGAGAAAAATCAAGGTTATTAATCCCTATTCTTCCATACTTATGCATACTACCATTTACAACTGGCCTAAGCTCAGATATTCTAGATTTCCAATCTCAAAAACATTCAAGGAATTAAATACCAATATCATTATAGCATCACTTACACTTGCACCAACACTTAGGTGGAGAAAACTACATTAGGCTTGATCCCTCCTCAAATTATTTGTATGTAGGAAACTCTCTTCATAGTAGGGTGTTGAGGATGTCCAACCTATCCTACTAATGAACACACTTTTCAAATCTTGCCTTAATTATGAAGATTAGGGTTTGCATCATAAATAAGATATTACAAGCATAATACAAAGTTTCAAACTTTGTGTATAATGAATAGAACCCATAAGCACAGACGTAGGTGAACCCAAAATTTTAGAGAAATCCTACACATAATACACTAGTGCCATTTTTAGGACACTAAAGCCACATGGTGATATTATCCAAATGTGGTTCTACTTTCCAAGATGGGTTCTGATATAGGGATTGAGTTGATGGCATAGACCATTTATATCTCAGTTTACAACACTTAGATCTTTCATATCAGGTGTTTTCCTAGATAAGTATTTATTTTCACATATTTATTTCTATTTTTAGAAAGTCAAAGCTACTCAAAATCTATAACAAATCAATTTCTATTTTATGTAGATTATTTCATTGATTTATACTATTCAACCCTTTAATCAAACATAGGATTTACATAAGTAAAACCCTAAAAGGTTAAAACATTTGGGTAACCTAACTTACTTCAAACATCACTCAAAACCTAACACTAGATGCTCTTAGGGTTTGTATCCTTGTTTTTCCTATTTTCATTAACTACTTTCAATTTTTCAAATTTCATATATTCTATTTTAATAGCTCTATTCTAATTTTTTTAACTATATGCCATCTAAAAAAGCTATCTCTCTTCCATTAAGAATAAGTGTTAGACTGGGTGGTAATCCTATAGAGCATATTTAGATTCTTTTTATTTGAGCCTATAACATGGACAAGGGACCTATTATAACTCTAGTTATTGATCCTTTGCACATTAATTATGTGGATTCCAATGATAATGCATCAGAAGATGAATAATACAATCAAGAACAATATGATATACAAATTGAAAATCAGGACAGTTTCCCTCCACTTAATATGATAACATGATTATCAACAAAGATGAGATATTATATAGATTTAGAGATATAATTTGTGAATATCCCCTTGATCATGCACAAATACTAAAAACCATATTAGAAATCAAGAACAAAATAAACAATGGTCAATCTTCAACTCCCACAGCTAATAAAATTGGTACACCTATAATGGGGCCAACTCAACTAACACAACCTAAAATTGTAATTCAACAACCTTTAGTGACATCTACACCTCTTCTAGCTAGTTCCTCCAATCTAGATGTACAATCCCTTATGCATAAGGTTCATACTCTGTAGGATAAGGTGTTACTTCTTGATAATGGAGCCATTAGGCCATCACATTCCTTGGATTCTAATACTATCTTGCATACATATTTGGAACATCACATAGAAGCAAATCCCTAGCCATATAGATTCATGGAAACTGAGCTTACATTATATGATGGAAAGGGTAACCTAGATCACCATCTTAGAGCTTTTCACGTAGCATGTTTGGAATACATGTTCAATGATTGCATTCTCACAAAGTTGTTTCCACATAGTTTAAAGGATTATGCCCTAAATTGGTTTTATGACTTACCAAATAAATCTATCACAACATTTAATCCTTTGGAAGACATTTTTTAAGCACACTTCTCCATAAATATCAGTGATAAGATCTCATATGCCCAGGTTGCACAGTTGAAACAAAAGTCGAATAAACCTATTGCATAATATATCTTATGATACAAGACTATCTTAGTTAAATTGACTAGCCCCATGGTAGATAAAGAGCTTTAGGACATATTCAAATAGAGTCTTTTACCAGCATTGCATGAATCTATCTTATTTAATAAGTTTCCTATATTCACAGATTTGTGCCACATAGTAAAAAAGAGAGAGGTCAAGATTTTATCAATGGGTAAAATAAAGTATACCAATGGATTAGAATCATTTTTTAAGATTTAAAATAAGCTTCCATACAAGGTAAGGTCCACTGAGAACAAGAGTGATCAAAAATCCATATTTAACATAGCTTCTGAGTCATCTCCTATATTGGTTTTATCTACTCCTCAACATCAAATCTTTACCAACCTTCCAAAGTCACCAACACACGTTTTAAAACAACTCTTAAAATGTAATGTCATATCTCTCCCTCCCATTAAATATATGATACAACATGTCCTCTTCCAAATAACTATGATTCTAATGAATTTTGCAAGTATCACAGTCACCAGAACATATAATAAATAAATGTATAAGCCTAAAACATAAGATACAAGATATGATTAAGGCTAACATTATTGATGTGGGCACACCCATAGAGGCACCAAAAGTACAACAAATGAAATCTAATGCATTAAATATATTTTTAGATCCATTTCTAAATCACACAATGAATAAGGTAGGGAACACATCAGGTGTTCACTACACATATCATGCACATCTAGCACCAATTTCATATCATACTATTATAGAGGAGTCACACCCATTTCACAACATCATTGACATTTAACATACTATAGTCCCATATAGACCACTCATAACCTTCTAAGAGTAGGAGGTTGTTGATGATGATACATATTTACATACACTCTCTGTACAAGCATACATAAATCATCATCCTATCCATAGTGTTATGGTTGATAATGGGTCAAACATTAGTATGTGCACTATGACATTTTTAAAAAAAATTGGGTATTTAGATTAGGGTATATTTCCCAAAAACATATTTATTAGTGGTTTTAGTGGTCATGTTCAAAGCTTCATCAGGGATATTGTGCTTGCATTACAGGTTGGACTAACACATATATCCACTTGGTTCTTAGTCATACATAGTATAGGAATGTTTGACATGTTGTTGGGAAGGCCATGGTTATAGAAGCTACAAGCCATCCCATCCACAGTGCATAAATGCCTGAAATACATACATGAAATTTAGGTTGTCAAAGTTAAGGGTCTCCCATATGAGTATCCTCTACCTATCCCACAAGAAGTTATTATATAGTCACTAGTTACAAGTTCTTATACGGTTATCAAATATAGCACAATTATAAAATATAGATTAGAGTAAATTTCCTATGGATACATCACATAGTTTAGTAGAGGCACCAGTGCAAGTGAGGTCTAATCATATCATATCGACACGTATGCATACTCTCCCATGGAGACCATTATTAGAGAGACCCTTACATCATAGATATGTCATAAATTCTAGAGGGCTTTCCTCTACTTAGTTTATGATGAGATCAATATTATTGGGTTCTTAGGGTTCTCAACATAGGGCACCTATGTCACCTATGGCTTATTCTACCTTGTGGTTTCTTAAGACCCATATAGTTTAGAGGACACCACACTTAGTTCCATATATTCCTAGCACCACTACATAAGTAGATATATATATATATATATTACTCAGTACAATAGACTATGGGATCATAGTTTCCTTTTCACATAGCACACATGATCACAGTTCCCTTATTTGATGTAGGTTATAGTGATAGTGAGTCTCCCATTAGACTCATTAGTTAGTATGGTTCTTATCCTCTTGTACATAGTTCATTTTCATCTTGATTGTATATAGATTCTATCCAAAAAAATCCAAAAATAATATAACATGTCAAAATCATAAAAACATTCAAATATTACTTAGAAAACACAAAAATTACAAATTGTATGCATTGCTATGTTTACATTTCTTATATTTTCTAGACACTATATATGTTAGTTATATTAGTATAGTTAGTTTTATCACACTGTATATTTCACTTGTTCTTGTCGAGTGCTTGTAGATTGCATACAAGACTCAAGTCCACTACACTGATCTAGACTTGCTATCATCTACCCACTAGGGGCATATACATTAATTCATGGTTATTCATTTGACACATTATCCCACTTTAGGGTATCATATACATAGTTTCTATTACCAAGTTTTATCCTTACATTCTAATTTTAGAATTGTTATATCTTGATATTGATCATTACTACTCATACTCAAATTTTTTTCCAAATATCACTACTTTAGACTCAACATACATACATCCTATCTCTTACACATATGTTTATTACATTCATACACACATTTATTTCTTGCTGACCTAGTTTATACTTGATTATATTTTCTATCTTTCTTATATTCGAGGTCATTTTAATATGCCATTATTATTTAGATCTACACCACTTATATTCAAAATATGTATGCCTTGGACATGTGCCCATGTCCCTTGTGTCTACTTTCATTATTTTGTATGTGGACATTTGAACATGTCCTTCTATGTGGTTCTAAGCCAACTTTATTATTTCTTGTGTATGTGGACATTTGAACATGTCATTATATGTCTTATTTTCTCATATTTAGTGGCATGTGTCCATTTCCCTTGTATTGTGGCCCCTTGGCCTATTTCATGTGCCTCATGTGTTTTGTATGTATGATTTATTTTATGCATCATGGCCATGACACTTATATTTACTTGTTACACACTAGTTCTCGATGCCATGAGGGACCTCATGAATATACCCTTCCTACTTGTATGTAGTTACTCAGTTATACTTAGATTTGTTGTTATATACATTGATTACATCTATCCTTATGCTTGTCTATATTTAGAATATTCTCATATTCAATATATTTATAAAGATATTATAAATATAAATTCATTTAATTGGCATGCTTTAATCATAGCTTAATTTAAAGTTGATTAGGCTATCTCCCCACCCTCAACCCATATAAAAGGGTTAAACATTTGGGAACCCAATCTCTGAGTCTTTTTTGTCCAAAATCCTAGTTTACCCTAGGGTTTCTTTAATTTATAAATTGTTAAATTATAAAAATAAGATTTACATTAATTAAAAAGGAATCAATCATGTTTCATATGGATACATATACTATTTACTTAATTTCACTATATATGATGGTAGTCATTACTTTTTATATTATATACATCATTAAATCAATCAATTATATAGTTAAATGGAGTTGACAAATTGGTTAAAAAAAGAATTATTTAATACAAGATAAAAATGTAATTTCTCTTCACTAATCTTATTGTATCAATACTTAACCCTTATTCAGTTTAAATAAGTGCCAACATGCATGCTCCCAGCTTATTTTTCCCTATATCCTATTCAAGTTATAACTATGATCCCACTTCTATTATTTGCCCATGGCTTATCTTGGATTCTATAGTCCATGTTGTCAATATATGAAAAAATAAAGTGTACCCAACATATTCAATCACTTGTTCATATACAAAAAGTTCCTCCTAATACTAAGATAGAAATAAAATATAAAGGATATGATATTTTTAAACAATTAAGCCATACACATTCTAAGATCTAAATTTTTGAGTTTTTGAAATATCAACTATCTATAAGGATATCTTATATGAATCCTTGCACGAAACCTAAGTACCAAGTGACCAAGATCTAGCTTATTTTACAGATATTATACAAGATCTCAAAAATGATGCAAATCTCATAAATTTCAACCACATATATTTACCCTTAAAGGATGTAATTCATTAAGATCAACCTTTATTTATACAAATTAGTATTCACAATAAAGGAATCAAAAGGGTGTTAATCGATAATGGATCAAGGATAAACATTTGAAGTACAAAATTATTTAAAATAAGGGGCATACATAATGAGCTTATTCAAAAATAATATATCCATATCAATGGATTTGATAATTCATGTATCCCACCAATTGGCCAAATCACATTATGTGTAACATTGGGATCAATAAATAATACAAGATACATGTTATGTAATGTATTAATCATTGCACTATAACTTAATCTTGGGTAGACCTTGGCTACACATTATGGAATATATTCTATATGCATTACATTGATGTGTAAAATTTATATATGATGGGGCATTATGGACAATTCCTACTGATGATGTCCCCTTCAAATTCTACAAAATGTTATACTCTGACATGAAAGGGGTTCCTAAACTGATACCACCCAAGAAATTTATTCCACTCAACAATATAAAAAATTATGATATGAGTGAGTCAAGTAAGGTAAATCATTTGTATCAAGATGTTCATAAGGAAATAACATCTGAGGTGCATACATATATACATAAGGAACATTAAAATGAACAAAATGACAAAGAAAAAGAGAAAATTTCATTGCAAAAGGAACCAATTTTAAGTAGACAATAAGAGAATAAAACATTTGATATTCATTTATTGGTAGATTATGAACACTAAGACCATAAGGTTTTAGATTATTATGATAGTGATGATGATATTTTTACTGATGTGATAGATGGATAGTTATGCAAGCTCAATATTGATCCACTTGAGCATATTTCACATAGTTTACTCACACTTATGGGCCTTGGTACATATAATATAAATCCATCACTAGAGGATAAAAGATAAAATACATATAAAGGCAAGGTAAAGATAACATATAAACATGTGAATTCTTTCTATGCAATCCATCCCTCTTGGATAAAATATTTAATTCAACCTTATAGGGGACAAATGAAAATAAATCATGCTAATAATGTAAATTCCTCACATAGATCACCATAATATATTATATAGATCATGATATAACATGATGATATGAGCATAATACTTTCTATGTTACTTGAACACAAGATGATATATTTACCTCCTAATAGGCACATGCTAGGAAGTAGGATAGTATGTACAAAAGGATTGCCATATTGTGATTATCATCAGATAACATGCCATGATGTAGATCATTATGAGGCACCAAAATATAAAATTCATAAGTATAAAAATTAAGAGTGTATGTATATTATGAAAGAAAAACAAAAAATACCTTCAATCTCCAAAAATTCAAAAGTCAAAATCACAATAGGAAATACTTAAAAGCACCCACGATAAGAAGATCTAACTATTATGGAAAATATTTATGGGGATTATTATTTGAATCTCAAGATTGATGTAATTAATTGGGACACATATTTTAACATTAAATATATTAGATAGATCATACATGATATAAATTATATACAACACTACCGAATATTTCCATGATATCTTAGGTATGTTACATTACCTATCACATGTGGAAAAAAATTAGTTGATACCCCTAATCAAACATCACATTTGAACTTTAATTTTTGGTAAGAATGGTTAAATGATATGAATGAAACAATGAACATTGACAATATGTGCCTAATTTTTCAATTTAAAGACAAAGAGATTCACATTTTGCGTGATGGATATGGTGATAGACTGATAACAAAAACTATTGGAAGAAAATTATCAGAAGAGATTGAAGAAGTGATAATGATTCAGCATAAAAAAATTTGTCAAGTAAAGCCACCAAACATTCTTGTACCTCCTAAGTGCAAGGACTTACAAGACTAGCTATTTTCACCCTAATATACAAAAAAACTAAAATTAAAAAAAACTAAAAAAATCAAGAAAATACATAAACATTAAAATAAATAAATAGTATAATAAATATTCAAAATTTACACATAATATATCTTGCATATATGGTGTTTACTTTATGTTAGTAGATATCATACTATTTAATTTCTATACACATATATGTTTCATGGGTACTTAAGTGTGATACAAACATACATTATTTACATGATACATGAACATAAAAATGTTGGACCTTTCCTCCACCTATGCAACATATTATGCTAGGGGAATATGCTTCATTGATCATGATTGATATAGTTATTATCACTTTACATTATCATGTTACACTTGTAGACTAATGCTTATACATTTCTATACTTATGTTTACATCTTACATAGTATTCTAGATATGTTATGATATAGGAATTTTTTATAACACATATATGTAGGGACTATTATGATATGATTATATTGGTTATTTATATTTCACTTATTCATCTTATCAAATGGCTTACTTGAGTGTACTTATTGTTTACTACCTTATTTTAATTGTGGAACATTTTAACATGTCTTTATTTTTTGGACATAATGCCATTATTTTTTGTTTCTTTGGTGTGCATAAATTTGAACATGTCCTCCCCTTGAATGTGTGTAATTTTAACATGAACCTTGTTTGTGGTCTCCTTAGATCCATTTTATTTGGCATTGACTGCTCTTATGTGTTCTTGATCATTTGTTTAGTTTGTGATTGTTACTCCTAGATGTTTCCATAATCCACATCATGCATATCAAGGCTTGTTGTGATTGGATATTGTAAGTTTCATTGATACATATACTTATATACGTTACCACTATATGTTTATTTACTACATTATTGATACAAATAAAACATGATTATCTTATCATTTTGAGAGAAGGTGACTACTAGATTGTATTACCCTCATTAGGAGGGGGTGGGGTAACATATCAAAGGGGGCATGCCATAGATATATGAATACACACACAGACACACACACACACACACACACACACACACACACACACACACACACACACACACACACACACACACACACACACACACACACACACACACACACACATTGGAAAAATATGAATTATTTTATATAGTTTAAATCATGTAGATATACACTTGGGATAAGCATTTAAAACCAATTTTCATATATTTAGGGCAAATTTTAGATTTATGACAAATATTATACATAGTTTTCAGAGTAGAGGTTACACTTCCATAGATACATCATCTTGAGACACATAATAAGTGAATATGCCATGAAAATTCACTAAATCATAGATAAATATTTAAATTATACAAAAAAAATTGATGAGGAGGCATGAATAGGGTTCATTCCTTTCTCAACACACATTGATGCATCGACATTTTCAAGATGCATTGATTGAGCCTTTATCTATTTGTATTAATTATCTCATTTTATTAGTCCAATTAAGACTTATTTATCTTAATGAAATTGGCACTACTCCCATTTTAATTTTCATACAATTACACCATTTGACCTTGGCTAGATTAGCTAGATTATGTTTACACCTAAGTCATGTGATTTAGATTCAGTGTTCTTAATGGCCTTGGCACAAATTGACCTTGATCTAGATTGGGGGAGTGATCAGCTTCCAATTATCCTCTTCACTTCTCAAGGATTAAGTTGTGAACATATCTCTCTAATTATTAAACAAGGAAACATCATCACCAAAGTAAATTATAAAGGGAAAACATGGTTGCATCAACAAATGTGTATTCTTATTTTTCTCTCTTTGCTTTAAAGCATTTAAATTATTCATTTTTAGTTTATATGCACTAATTACATTACAAAATGATTTTGGTTGTAGGTAATACACAAACAAAAAATTAAAATTTGGCTCAAGTCAAAGTAAGGTATGTTATACAAACCAAGGTACACATTTCTTTCCTTTAATAAAGTAAATTCATATTTATGCATTACTATATTAAAAGGGAGAAAATTTATATACTAAAATATGATTTTATATGACATACTAGTCTTGTACACTTTAAAAAAACCAATCATGGTTCACCCTTCTAGTTCATGATCTTCCTACTAAAATATTTCTTGTGCTCACCATCTCACTATGTCAAATTATATATCCTATATCTTGACACTAACATTATGATGATACATATCACATTTAGCCTAAAATATAAATAAAACCTAATTTTTATCCTATATATATAGCTACAAATCCTTAGGATCTCTTCACACTACATGATACTGACATCCACATTAGGATACTAACATTGATGGTAGTCTCCAAAATATGATGCTAGCATCCCTAACTTATAAATAGTCAAATTATATATCTTTCAACATTCATGGTTCAACCTATTTTTATTCCTTAACCCTCATAGATAGATACATATCCTTAGGATATCTTTACACTACATGACATTAGCATACATATTAGGACACTAGTGTTGATGGTAGTGTCTAGAATATGATGATAACATCCCTACCTTATAAATAGTCAAATTATAAATCTTTCAACATTCATGGATAAACCTATTTTTATTCCTTGACTCTCATATGAGATAATTTCAAAAGGTGCAATATACATATAAATCAAAATTCATTCATCTAAATCAAGTAATATCTAGAAAATATCATTCAAGAACCTCTCAAGATCACACTAAACTATGGATAATCACTTTCACAACTAAGTTATACTACCTTGTTCTTACCTACTTACAAATAATACATATGAGAAATCTTGTTATAGGTTTAAATCATTCAAAGATAATCCATGAGAATTATTTTTCAATTTACAAGCTAGATCACTACATGTACTCTCATATAGCATATTTCACAATAATTCACACACAAGTGCCCATAAGTAGGAGAACTACATCATTATTAATACCTCTTCAAATTATATGGATGTGTATATAGTGTTCAATGATAGAGTGTTATTTGAGGTCAGTTGGACTTCAATTGAGCCAACTAACCCCTATTTTACAAGGTGACATGCTAAGTTGGAAGACCTAGGGTTTTGATAAAAATATTGATTCTAAGAACCTATGCATATGATCTAAGTTGATAACATGCAAGTCAAAAGTGAACCCTAACAAATGTAGGTGGATGTTACATAAAATATTCTATATCTTGAGTTATATGGAAGTGTCTAACCCAATACAAAACCATCTATATTAGTGTCTATATCCAAACAATAATGTTAATGCTAACATAAATCTATTTTCCAAGATCTAAAAAAATAAGGTGGAACATTAGTTAATATTCATATACACATGTAATTGTCATATCTACATGAGCATCATTGAATAAGCTAAATATTATTTTTCCTTTGTATTACAACTTTCAAAATATTATTTGGCATTATACTTTTTTATATTTATCATATTATCAGATTCAACATAGTTATCACAATATTATAAATCTAAATTATTAATTGCCCTGATTTTAGAATAGCTTACTCCACATTTGATTAGACTATTCCTCCCCAAACCCATCAAAAAGTTTCAAATTCTTAGTAACACTAAATTTATAAATAACCTACATATATCAAACCAAATACAAAATTAACATAAATACTACATGGGTTGTTTTATATTATAATAAATTCATGTTTATAAATAGGCTATGGCTAATTAACCACCAAATATTAGTCTAACATACCCCTCCCCCTTAATTCATCATGGTCTCAAGTGAACAAGAGAGAGATTATCTAAATTCATCAAATTTTTCATGTGTAAGTTACTAGGTGAAAATGTATACATATTTTTCTTTTGTTTGTAAAATTTAGAGTGAGATGTTGTGTTGTTGAACATGTTCATATATGAAATGTAATTGTACCTCAATGTGATTTGTGCACTCATGAAACACCAAATTATGAAAAAGTTTAAAACTATCTTCATTTCCATAATACAAGATGGTAGGTTACTTTTGTGTACTTTGCATCCTTCCATTATGAGACATAACCATATTGCTTCATAGGCCACTCCTTCAACTACATGATATTCTAATTTAGTGTAAATTTGAGAAACCATTTTTTTATTTCTCCCCCATGGTATAGGAATAGATCCTAAAAATATCACATATCCATAACTAGTTTTTTTGTCATCAATATTATGTGCATGATCTGAGTCCAAATATATTATCAAGAAGAATTGATCATTCTTCTTATATTTTATGCCATATTCCATTATACCCATTATTTATCTTAGTATCTGATTTATTTTTTCTAATGATAAATATTCATATCCTGCATGAACTATGAGAGATAAATTATAAAATAGTTGATGTTTGGCCTAGTGTATGTCAATTAAATTAGACTCTCAATCAACTATTGATATAGGATTATATTTACTTGTGGTGATGGATCTATATAGGATAATTGAAACCTTGTCTCCATAAGTGTATAAATAGGTTTACAATCCATCATCTAAAATTTATATATTATTTTATTGGTATATTTAATTTGGTTAAAACATATGTGGTGCATATTTTCCCATACTTCTAATCCAAGACAACAATTCAGTAGCCTGAGATATGTCATGTCGAATGATCAGTTGAGATATTTATTTATTACATCAATCATATTCACTAGACTACCAATGATGGATAAATCATCGACATATATATATAAATCACAATCTCCCACCCTTTCTATTTGAGGTACATATTTATATTATAAGGACTCACTATAATCCATGTTGAATGAGATGCTCATCAATTCTTATATAATAGGTTTAGGAAGATTGTTTGAGACCATACAATGATTTGATGAGACTACATACTTTTCTTTCTTTACCAAATCTAACAAAACTTTGGTGTGAATCATGTATAATTATTCCTATACATTTCCATTCATAAAGGAAAATTTCACATTTCTTTGGTGAATTTTCCATCTAAACTATGTAGCTAGAGAAAATATCATTCTAATGGTATTCATCTTGGCCATAGGGGAAAATTTCTCATCATAATTAATGCCTTCCTTTTAAGCATACCATTTTTATATGATTTGTGTCTTGTTCTTAAGAATATTTTCATATTCTTTGTATTTTTTTTATTAAACTCATTTAAAAATGATTGGATTCTTCCATATTGGGATACTAATAAATTTCCATATGTTATTTTTCATCAATGAATGATATTATGTATTCATATATTTCTTCCAAAGTTTTGATTCTAGGGATTCCTAAACCATAAAGGGATCAAGTAATTCAAAAATTGTATTAATTAAGGCCAAAATTTCTTATTATCAAGTCATATTGTGAACCCTTGGTCTAGTTGTGAATGTGTCTAAAATTCCATCCAGTTTAGCATCTCGTATTATACTCATATACCATTCAGGTACATGTTAAACAATTATTATGGGTGGTGTAATGATAGTATCTGACTAATCATCACAATTATCCCCATCATCATTGTCACTATCAATGATTTTATCATCTATAGGTCTAGTTTTTGAATTAGGTGAGAATGTGGAAGGTATACTAGACATCCCTTTCTCTTCAAACTCAACACACTATTTATGTATATTTTCCTTGTTTTTGGATCCATAAGTTTGTAAGCCACTGATTAATCACTATAGCCCAAAATATATGTATGCCATTGATTTTTTTACCCATTTTATTTCTCTTATTTTTAGGAACATGAACATATTCCTTACATTAAAAAAATTAAGATGGGTTATTGAGGGTTATGCACTGTCCATGCTTATTGTGGAGTTACCACATCAAGAGGTATAATAGGTGACTTATTTAATAGATATATTATTGTGTGTACTACTTCTTCCCAATATGTGTGACAAACATGATTCCTCAATCATACAACACACCATCTACATGATAGTGTGATTCTAGTTTTTTAAAATACCATTCTATTATAGAGTATAAAATGGATTCATTTGTTAGTGAATACTATGTTTTATCAAACAATCTGAAATAAATGCTTCAATGGTGTATTCCCCCAATCGATTTGAGTCATTTTTTTTTAATTTTAAAACCAAATTCTATTTCCATAGCAAATTTGAACTCTTCTAAGATGTATACTTAAATTTTCTCTGAGTATTTATTCAAAAAAGAGAAAAATATTGAAACCCATGGTGACTACATCTCATGGCTATTCATAAATTGGTTTTCACTAGATCCATTTTTTCTATAGCTTTATATGTACTTTTTACAAATGATGCTCTATGTTGTTTACCTATTAGACAACTAGGGTTGATATCTATAATCATTTTTAGTAAAGAAAATATTTGTACCATATTGTGATGGTTGAGTACTACAAGGTATCCAAAACTCACGTGCCCATATATATGATGCCAAAAATTAATTGATTCTTATTATTTTATAATAAGTGCCTAATTATTCTACTATAAAAATTCATGTTGGAACATTCTCAAAACTCTAGATACTCATACAATATATTTTTTAGATTTCATACTTATATAATATGAGGAACACATTTTTGCCTCCTTTTGATTAAAAATCAACCTTTAGGTTATTCTCAAGCAATTAAATGATAGAGAGAAATTTTTTAGTCTATCCTGAGACATACAGGATATAATATACTTTGTATTTTTGTCATCCAAGTGATAAGGAGATGTTACCAATGCCTTAGACATAATAGGATGAATCATCACATTAAGAGACATGATTTTTAGGAGGTTTCTCATTCAAACTATAGATCTAATCATGTCTTCAAGTATGTGTTGAGCTTCCACATAATCAACATATTAGAGAGAGATTTGTGAAGTTGATTCTTCATGAGACTGTGTAATATATAATAACTCCACATCTAAGTGGGTTTCTTCATCTTCAATAATGTTTCCTTGTTTATGTTGTTTCTTTTTATAGTTTCAATTCTTATTACCTTGTCCTTTGTTTTGTTGTGATCATTGTTGGTTAGTGGGATTTTTTTTAGACAATCCATATTCAAAGAATTATACCAAAAATATTTCACATCATGAACTTTTCTACCACAAATGAGGTAAAATTTTTGTTGTTTATTCCATTATGGATTTTAATTATGGCCTTAATTTTTGGGATTGTGTAGAAGACTTTATGGGTCTCTTCCCTTTATGTTGAATAGAAACAAGAACATGTGCATCTTTTTATTCATCTGCATGCATGAACTCTTCATGTTGCAACATGTCAAAAAGAAATTAAAATGTTGGTTTTTGAGCTATGATACTCAATGTAGTCACAAAGATTCTATAAAAGGGTGGGAGTGATCTCAAGATAATTGGTATAAGAGAAGTATCTATCACTTTCTCACCCAAATTTTGGAGTGAGGCCCTCAAGGTTTCAACATGTCTTAGGAATGCCTCTACTTTTTCAATTAACTTAAATTTGAGAGAGTGAAACTAAATAAATAGGTTGCTTTCATTTTTTAGTCTCATATTTTATTTGTATCCTCATGGATATGTTGTTGTACCTCATCTGATACCCTAAACATTATCATCAAATTTTCCTTCTAGTTTTAATTATCAAACTTACACTACTGATCAACATTAGAGGTATTTCAAGTGAATGTGCCACTAAAAACAAGACATATATCCTCAAATTAAAGATGTTTTTTTAACTTGTTTTTTCATGTAGCATGGTGATCACCATGTAAAATTTGAATCTAGAAGAAACAATTTTAGGCCATTTTTAGCCATTGAGAATAAGCTAAAAAGGGATATGGATTGGTTATTTATAACTCAAATGGTTTCCATTTTCTTTATATCATGAGTATGATATGCCACACCTATTGATATATATGTATTTCTTATCTACTAATCACATGGAAAAAACTTATATTTTTTATGTATGTAGTGGTACATGAAAGATATATTTACATACATGAAAAAATATTGGTACATGGTACCAAGATAATATGTGAAAATTATTCATCTGATCAATGGTACCTTATTATATTTAATTCTTCATACGTGGGCATAACTTCCCTATATACTTGAAAATTTTACCTATTGAGATTTGCACCTAATGATCATGATGATTATGTAATGGAGGGGTGGTTCAATGGAAAAAAAATCACCCTATCTCTCCCTAATGATTTATAAGGATGACTCCTATACATATTTGTTTAAAATATTTTAAGTGATGGATGCATTATATCAAATATGATTTATTTACTTGTAAATGTGATCCATAGATATGACTAATACGAATGTTTCTATTGAGACTAAAAATTCATTTTGTGTGTGTTTGATTGATTCAATATTTTTATTTTATGAAAATATATATTTTACAAATATTTTCTAATTCTAATTTACAACGTGTGAAAAAAATATTAGAAGGAAAAAATATTACCCCCACTATTAAAATTTAAGAAAAAAAATACCCCTATTTTTACATTTTTTTGAAAAACAAAACTATCCCCCATTTTGATTTTATAGATATTTTTTCCTTTCCAATAATATAAAAAACATCCTCCAAAAATAATGATATCATTATAAAAATTTGTACTACCCCACTTTTGTTTTTACCACCAATTGTTATGGGGATTTAAACCTTACAACCAAATAAGATAAAAAACATCCTCGCAAAAAAAATGATATCACTATAAAAATTTGTATTACCCCACTTTTGTTTTTACCACCACTTGTTATGGGGATTTAAACCTTACACCTAGTTGGTTGTCAATTTTAACAAAAATGGATTGATGCCAACTACACTGTGAAGTGATTTGAGAATATGAAGGTATAATATTCCATTTAAAGTGTTAAAAAATGCATTTTTATTTAATAAAAAGTACCTTTTAAGGTTAAAATCATGAGTTTGATGTGTGTTACAAGATGAGGAACCTGACTTGGTGAGTTGGTAGGATTCATGTCGAGCACAGAGGGGTATTTAAGATAAATTGTATCAAAATTATTCCAAGTCAATGTTATATATAAAATCATATGAAACATAGTTTGAGGTAGGTGAAACACTACAATGATGGAGTCTATCGAGTTCATAGTTGAGTCAAGTGTAACACTGCTTCAATGTGATTTCATCAATGTCATCATACAAATCCTCAACTATTCTAAATAGCATAGAACAAGATATATTATGTTGATATAATGGAATTTGGTTTGATCAAAAGGCTTAATAATGGAGAAAAACTAATGCAACTCAAAGCAATGAATTCAAAACTTGAACCAAATACTTTGCAGAGTTTGTAATTCTCAATGTCAATCAATACCAATATTGAACACCAATACATCAGACCTTGATGTCAATGCAATTAAAACTTATTAAAATATATGTAAATAATAAATGTAATGTATAATATATGTTAGCTCAATTATTATGTCAAATATATGTGTACAACCTTGTACATCTAGATGTAGAACTATTAACACATAAAATGACTTGTATGACAAGTGGAATGAACTTTAATGGAAATTTCTCAAAGAGTTAGGGTGCCTTTGGTATTATCCTCAAGTTTAATATTTTGTAAAACTCTATTATTCTCTCCTAGGTTTATATATTACTCTTATACCAAATATTGGGCATGAACATGAAATGTTTAATTTATTTAGCTAAACAACTATAAGTTATAAAGTATAATTTATACACAAATGGATGCTCATATTAAACCATATTAATTATGTTGATAAATTCCTATGAAATATAATATTCATAACACTAAATTCATAAATAACCTACATACAAAACCAACTAACAAACTAACCTAAATACTACATGGGTTGTTTTATATTATAACAAACTCACATTTACGAATAGGTTATGGTGAATTAACCACCAGATTTTATTATAATAGATTATGTACTTTGAGTATTTCAAAATTTAGTACATATGCACCCAAAAACCATATGAATGTGCCAACATCTATCATATGATTAATTTTTGTATCTATTTGAATATTTGAAAAATTGTACTCTATTATAGAATTTGATTTTGTATCACTTTGAATCTTTGAAAACCAGAACTCTATATTTGTGAAATATGTATTTTTTATCTTTGAGCTTATATTATATCCCAAATATATTCATGTATGTTTTGATATCCATTACAAGCCCATTGTGATGCACCCATTTTGAGATGATGGATTTAGTCTACAAGTCACTCATCTCAAAATAATATTTAACTATATCATTTAGTAATTATGTTATCATAGTAATGTAATAATGGTTGAAGCTTGTATGTAACATAATTAAAGTAATGTACTTGTTAATTTCCCATTCTATCTCTTGTCATCTCTGGAGTCTTTTATGAAGATTTCCCATAATGCATTTGAAAGTAACCCTACTATTGTAGTTGTCCTACTTCACCAAGGCCTTATTTTTTGTTTCTACCATTTCCGCCTAGCTCTCTATCCACCTGAGCCAATTAAAGCCTTTTTGGTAGATTAGGCTAATAATAATAAGTCAGATGATAACATGCCCTTGAGCATTAAGTATGGCAGCCTTGGTAGAAGTAAGACCACTAGCCCTGTTATGAAAGATTCTTGGTCCTTATCAAAACTTCCCACAACCCTGAGGATATAGTAATTAATATTCCTATAACCTAACCTCATAAGAAGAAAGGCTCGAAGTCCCCACTTGATTCTTAAAAGAATAACCCTTTTTTATAGGGCCCCTTTATTTTTTCCCCCATAAGTGGTGTGATTGGGTTCCCTAGCCAATCACTAAAAGTGGTAGTTGAGGGTTTTTGTGAATTAAAAAATAGCCATTCCCACTTGGGTGACAAAAAGAGGAAGGTAAATAATGTTGAAAACTCTGTGCTCGAGAAGTTGGGCAAGAAAAAATTTAAAGTCTTCTAGTGTTGAGAAGTAAGCAAAGTTAGTTGTGGATAAGGGAAACTTTGAGCTTCAAAATCAAGGGGATGATGCTACTAAGAAGGATAGGGGTAAATATGTCTAGGGAAATACTATGAAGAAGCCAAGAGTTTGGAGGTCAAGAAGATTGGTTGATGGAAAAATCCTAGTGTTGAAGATTTTAGACTATTCTTTAGCCTCAGATCTGGATAATGAGGTGGATATCATGGAGGTCAAATCAACTCCTGATCAACTAGTGGATTAGGAGGGTGCCATATATTTCAAGGAGTTAAATAACTCCTTTTATGACTCTAAAAAGGAAGACATCGAGTCCTTAGAAACCCCTGAGAAAGAAGATGCCAGTGAAAAGATTTGTGATAATCGTATTCAGCTCAAGAAGGACTTGGAGGATGTAAAGAGTGGGTTGTTCTCTTTGGAGAACAAAATTAAGGTACTTGCTACCATGTTCTCTAAAGTGATTCACTAGGTTACTACTTCATTAGCTATCCTACATGATGCTCAGGATGAGAAGGTGATTAAGGATGGAAAGGTCGCTAGTAAAGAGGAACTCCTGGGTTTTCTCAAGGATGATTAGAAAGATATGCTTAATAAGTTTTGGGTTCTTATATTATTTTTGGTTTCAATTCTTTTAATGCTTTTGTGTTAGTCTATTATTTGTTTGTTGTTTCTTCATTATTCGTGGTTGTTGGCCTATTTTGTTGCCCTTAGGGTATTTTTTAATAGGGATTTGTACCCTTGTTTTCATCTTATCAATATCAAAAACATAATTAAAGTAAGGCATACAAATGTCATGTATAAATAGATTTATTGATAGATCATGCAATAAAATAACCATATCTCAAGTAGACTAATAAATAAAATTCAATAAAACAATGCCAAGGGCCACATACAAGGGACATGTTTAAATTCCTAAAAAAATATAGGTTTAAGGGCCACAATAAATGGGCATGTTCAAATGTTGCACATAACAAAAAAATGTCTTAGATATATTCAATTAATTTTAATACAAAATCCAAGGGCCACATATTATAAGTGAATGTCTAGATTATCATTCAATAATGTAAACAACATAAAAAGAGCATATAACATGTAAAAATAGTCTATTCCATCAATATGTGTTAATGTTATATTACATAAAAGTAGTATATCTATATAACATGATGTAAAATATGAGATAATAATAATACACTTGTAATATATGCATCTCAACATTGTATAAAGGTATTTTAAATATGTAACATATTTATAATGTAAAATGTAGTTTGAGATGCCCCTACCATAGGTATTGCCACTAGGCAAAAGGGAATAGAGCATCTAAGAATCCATGTATAGTGTCTTACATCACACTCATATACCTCATGAAATTCATGTGTGTTTGAAAACTAATATTCCATCTACCAAAATATGATAACTAACATATGTAGAGAGTTAAAATAGCTTCATATGCCATGCTCAGGTTCTAATTTTTTTTTAATATTTTGAATTCTCTTGTATTTTTTTAATATTTTTAAATTTTTAGATTTTTAAAATATTTATTTTTTTATGTTTTTAATTTAATTTATGTATAGTATTAGTGTAAGTAAATAATGTTCATAGGTTTATTCATATGTTTCCATTCAAGTGTAGTCAGATAATAAGCTCTTATATCCACCTTTTCAATAACTATAAATGGACCCAACCAATTGGGGTCAGAAAAAAATTGGTTTCTTTATCTGCATCAATATTCTTATGATTTATATCAATACAAAATTTCCAATATGAAATTCATGATTAAAAATATAATTTCCATATGCTCTTTTGATGCGATCTTGATAGACTTTGAGATGTTCAATAGATTGAATAAACTTTTGTCAATAATTTATAACTCATGTAACTAATTTTCCTAATACTCATTATCATTAGTGGTGTATTTTAAATATACTCTTAAAGAAGTTATTTTGAATTCTAGATGAAGTATTTCTTTTGTTATGTAAAAACATGAGTATGGTGTAACTTTAGTTGTTGTGAAATGTTTGTGTGATATACACAAAGTGTGTAGATAATCTAATTATGCCAATTTATTCCATGTTTTAAAATAGTTTTGCTTAATATTTTTATGATTTTATTATTTTTTTATTCTACTTACCAATTTCCTTTTGGTTAATATGGAGTATATAAAGTTTGAAGAATCTTGAATTTAACATAGAATCTCTTAACTATTTTATTTTTGAAGGATGAACCATTATCTATTATGATAGTTGATCATAATCCAAACCATGAAATAATAGGTGTCATCAACAAGTGACATATATATTCTCATGTAGCATAGTTTTGTTAAATATTATGTAGTAGTAATGATGAACTTGTGTCTATCTAATGATTATGGATTTATCTTTTCGATTAAGTCAAAACCCAAGAGAGAAAATGGACAAGGTAAAACAATAGGCTAAAATTCATGCGACAAAGCATTATTTAGATTTATATGCTTCTAACATTATGAACATAATTTCACATATTCATGACATTCTTGTTCCATTGTGGGCCAATATTATCCCTACCATAATAATTTTTGAGACATTACTTTTCCACTATAATGGCCTCAACATTCACTTTTGTGTACTTTGAGTATGACTATTTTAGATTATTCTTGGTTTAAACATCAAATTATATTTTAAACAAATATCCTCCAATTAGAATATAATTAATTTATTCATACTGTAATTTTTGTTTATCATTATGTGGATAATTTTATCGGATAACAACCTAATCTATGAAATTATATATATCACTACACCATTCTCATTTTACTATACTAAGAATAATTACCAAGGTTTCCAAAGTGTCTAAATTTGTTGTAGTGATTGACAGGTGTCTTATTTGATGAATAATAAAACTCACATTCCCATCATTGATGTCAATGTGAACTATGGAAGAAAAAATGGCCATTTCAACCACATGCATATTATTTTTGTGGGGCATGCTTTCTATGGAAAATTTGTTATTGTGCATAGTTAGTCATTGTACCATTTATTTGTATGGGATTAAATTTTATCCTTTGGTTTGATAAATATCTAAAACCTAATTAACCACCAGTTGAGAATATTCATGTGATTTTAGATATTTTATTTGTAATGTGTATGAAATATATAAACCTAGTATAAAAGATCCATATTTTGTTATATTATTTATACATGAAAATACCAAGTGAAAGAAAAATGGCAATAGATAACTTTGAGATGTAATGAATATCATCCCTACTCTCACACAGGTGGTACACTCTGAGTGATTTAAGTACATGGTCCATGTGTCATTATCAATATGATATATAATGAATTCATCAAGAGAATCATAATTAATTAGTGATGTATCTAATAATGAAGTTATTTCTAAATGATTTGAAATAATTTTCCCTTTTACTATTTTCTGAAATAAAAATTTTAAGTATAATTCCATGCATAACATTACCCATTTGGAAATTCATCTTGATAAATGTGACTTAGACATGAGAAAATTAAGTGGTTTTAAATTTGTGATAACTTGTGTCTCATTATTAAGAATATAATGTCATCACTTTTATGCTTCAAACATGAGATAAACATAATTTTCCATGGTATTGTAATTTTTATCATAATCAATTAATGTGTGGTTGATGTAGTAAATGGCACACTCTATGATCATCACCATATTATATGATAAAATTTAATAAGGTGTACTCTATAATTGATATGTACAATATTAGAGGCATATCTAGTATTAGTGACATGAGGATAGGCAGATTGAGTAGATATTCTTTAATTACATCAAAACTCTATTTAAGGCTAGCATTTCATTCAAATTTTGTATTTTATGTAATAAATGTGTGAAATATTGTGTCTTATTAGCCAACTAAGATACAAACCATACTATTTCTCAAATATTTCCTTGTATGAATTATAATTGATTCAATCCTATTAGAGGAGTAATATTGATGATGGATTTGGTATTTTTATGTTCTACTTCAATGCCTATTTGAGATATGATATAACTGAGTAATGTTCTAGATGTAACTCCAAATACACACTTTTTGGATTTAGATGCACATTAAATTTATATAATCTTTCAAATTTATATCATACATTTATAACATGATCTTGTTAATGTTTTGATTAAGCAAGTAAGTCATTTACATAATATTTCACAATATTATGTATATAATCATGAAAGATATGTGTCATCTCTTTGGTAAGTGGAATCTATGTTATTTAATCCAAAAATGCATGAAACCAAAGTATAACTCTTCCCATGATGTGATAAATAACATTTTTTATTTGCCTATAGGGTTTATGTTGATTTTATTGTATCCATAAAAACTATCCATAAATGATTATAATTCATAGCTAGTAGTACAATCAATGATCATGACAATGTTTGGTAATGGAAAATCATCTTTGGGGCATGCCTTGTTTTAATCCCAATATTTTGTAAAGCATTGAGTGTATCCATTAGGATTTATAATTGGTACTATGTTAGAGATAGACTTAGGGTAGTTAACAACTTTAAAAAAACATTCATCCAAAAACCTTAAAATTTCTTATTTGACTATTAAGGGTACTTTTCGATGCATTTTTGTGATGTTTTTACTTGACTAGCTTGGAAAAAAAGTATATTACTATGTTATGCATTTAAATTGCAAGATACTTTATAGGTAAATATTTGTAAGACCATGAAAATAATTCTAAGAAATCATGGAGAACTTAGCCAAAAAAAATTATCTTCATATTTTTTCAATATGGCCACAAGAAGTATTGGTCATGGGTCATTATTTACTCCATAATGATATGCTACCATCTATTCATCACATAAATTTTATTTGTATTCTGTATATGGCTATGTAGGAATGGTATTTAGATTATCTTCTCTAATTTGGTCATTAGTGTCTTCTTTCTCAAAAATATTCTTGTTTGGTCATTGCATAAGGCAATCTATTTTTATGATAGAAGTAAGTAAGGTCCTCATATTACCTAAGGTATTATAAGAGGGACTCATCATTTCAAAATTCATCTATTGTCTAAATCTCTTGAGAAGATGTACCATCAATCATTCCAAGGTATACCAACTCTAATACAAATGTATTATGAACTTCGTACGTAAGCTCAGGATTTGATTTGAAGAAATGTGTATAAATAATGGTTTGTGCAGTTATTTCTTCAATTGATTTTCATGATTCCTTGAAGTAACCAATTCTTTGTCATCCTTTTAGATGAACTAGTTGAATGAGGTTAAATACATAGTGTATGTGTTCCCAATCCTTGTCTTGTATATCCCATTTTTTTTAATATTTAATCCCACATCCATATTGAACATTTTCTATTGGTTATTGTGAAATAATTAATGGAATAAGTAACTAGTGGCATTATTAAGTTGAATTGTTGTGCATGCAGTTGCATATTATGAATTTTATGATCTCTAGGTTGTATTAATGCATATTACTTATATGGTTCCTAATACAAACAATGTATATATGTATACTTAGTAACTAAACTTTAAACATTTATGTATAGTATATGGAACTACATTCATCCCATGTTTACATGGTCTTCCTAAAATAATATTATAATGAATTTTATTAGGCACGACTTGAAATCTATCCATCTCATGTATCCATGGTCTTTCACATAACATTATTAGAGCCTCAAATGTTCATTTTTGAATAAATAGGATTTTTTACTTATATACATACTATATTTAAGAAATAGATGTTACAAGTGTTTAGTCCTAATTTGTTATTGATAAGAACCATATTAATAGATTTATTGGCACAAAAACTTGGATATATAATGGTATATGTAGATCTATGATATGTTTTGAAAGTAAGTATTAATTTTCAAAAGAAATAATTTCCTTCATCCATTGTAAATTATTTATAATATAATAAAAATAAACTGATTTTAGATTGTTGGATAAAATTGTGTTGTTTGATGCTCCCTAAATAACATCTTTATACATGTTGGGGCGTTCACATTAGATTAGGTAGTTTTATTTATTACGCTAAATTTATTAAGCTATTTTTAGGGAAATAATTGTGTGTACTTATGATTTAGTTCTTACTTGTGTGTTTAATCCTTATTAAGTTATGCACATGGCTTGGACATTTTCATATAAGATTGTTATAGCCAATTATGAGTTGTCCAAGTCATCTCTTATATATTGGGCACTCATGTAGTGAATATGAATGATAAGTGAAAAAATTAAAAGATTGTAATATGTTATTTAAAAAAATATTCGTTTTGTTTTTTTCATTTAGCTTGATTTTTTTTCCTTTTTAGAAAATAAATCCTACCGATCTATATATCCTCCTTACTCATAACCACGATATGGTTTCAAGGATTTAGATTTATTTTTTAATACATTGCCTTATATATGTACCCACATTCTGATATAAATATCTCATCGATCTAGTGTAGAGCCATACGGGCCAATCTATTGCATATGGTAGGATCATTTTTTTTATATTTAAGCATTGCATAACCAAAAAAAAATATTTTTATATCATAATATGTGATGTAATCCATACCATTGAAGTATCATGCAGATATTTAATTCGACAGTATCCATTACATGCTTACACGGGTCTTATTACCTCTAGCCTCAGCATGTAGTGTATCTATATTTCTCTTGTAATTTTTTGGATGCTTTAATCATTGGTATTAAATTTAAGCATAGTCTCCATGGATCTTGTTTCCATTTCCACTAGACTCCTCAAATGACTGCTTCTTAGGAGACCCCTTCAATAATTTTTTAAAAAATTGGGGGAATTTATTTTAGTGGTGTAAATTATTTGTAATTTTGTGGATTTTTTTAATAGGTCGAAGCTTATTTTGTATAAGGTGGGTGTGAATTTTTTATAAAAAAATGTAAAATTATAAGGAGCTCAAATTTATTATCATTTTTTTTTAAAGATGAAGAAATTATTTATTCTAGAGGTTATTAATCTTTTAATATCAAGACTCTTATAATCCTCTTCTACTTCATCTTCTTCGACAATGGACACTTGGCTCTTTGAGCCCCTCAATGGCTCCAACTATAATGCCTGAAAAACTAAAATACAACTTCTCCTCTAATAAAAAAGGCTTATAGTGATTCTTTGATGAAACTATTCTAGGTCTCATGTTAGAGAAGGACGAGTATGTATATGCTTTTAAAGAGGTCGAGGCTCTTAGGTTGATCTATCTCTATGTTTTAGACAACCTCTAATTCCACCTTGTAAAAGCTAAAAATGCAAAAGAGTTGTGAGACAAGATTAAAATTTTGTTTGGAAAAGTAAATGAATTAAAAATGTTTGAATCAGATGTATAATTTAGTGTTATTCAACCCTCAAACTTTCCTTCTATTGATGTATTTTTGATAAAATTCAATATTCTAAGATCAGAATTAAAGGATGGTCATAAATAAAAGAGTGACAATGCATGTATTTTTTGCATATGTCAAAATTAAAAGGTCCATATAGTGTCTTTTCTTCTAATTTTTATACCATGATGGAAACTTTAGGTGATTATATTAAATATCCTTCCTTTGAGGTTTTTTATGAAAGACTTACTAGAGAAAAAACTAAGTTGATGTCCCCGTATGCTCTTATAGTCCTAAACATTCACTAATTGATAATTAATTTAAATTAAAACCTCCACCTAAGCCTAATACTATGCCAAATATGGTGCCTTCAAATAAACCAACAAAATCTACCTCTTAGTTTCCTACACCTTCGAAGTATCTTAAGCCTAAATAATACTTAGTTCAAATAAAATAAGACATGATCCTTATGGACTTTTTGGTAGGACAAATAATTATAAATCTAGATGTTTTAAAAATATTAAATCTTTGGAAACAATAGTTAAACAACATTATATTTATATTTATGCCCAGTCTTTTATAATTCATTCATCAGGTAAGGGAAAATCACTTTGGGCGAGGGATACATCTTCCTCACATGATGATTATATCTTATACTTAGGTACTTCACACCATCTCACTCACTATAGTGATATTATTACTTCTATTTCTTATTTCATTACCTCATACATTGTTATGGGAAAATCCTCACGAGTTAAATTTTTGGGCTTCAACATAGTTGACATGCAAGATGACTGCATTAATAGTGTATTGATTGTACCCAAAATATATTATAATATTTTATATGTATATCAAATTTATAAGTATATTACTATAAAAACTATGGATTTTAATTCAAATGATGTTATAATAAGATGATATGATAATCCTAGTTATATATTAATTACACAAGTAGTAGATCATGATTATAGGCTCTACACTTTTAACATGTTTTATCATACTTATAATTTTGGTTCATCTCTTCTAGCTCATGATGATATTGTGATAAAATTATGGCACAAGAGTCTAGGGATATTTAATTATAGAGATATGTAGAAAATGAGTGTAAAAAATATAGTAAATGGCATTCCAAAGGTCTTTTGTATTAATGGAGTATGTCCTGGATGTCTAGCTGTAAAAATAGATCAAGATCCATTTTTTGTAGGTAAGGCCACACATGCATGTGCAACTTTAGAGTTGTTTCATAGTGATTTGATATTTTTTCCAACTCTCTCCTTGGGATCCAAGTATGCACTCACATTCATTGATGACTACACTAGAGGAACTTAGGTTTATTTTCTCAAGTTGAAAAGTGATGTTTTTGAGATCATAAAGTATTTTAAAGCCTTTGTATAAAAATATTAATCTCTTCGACTTAAGAATATAAACACTAAAAAAGGTGGAATATGATAGTAATACATTCCTATATTTATGTATTGATCATGGCATTCAACATCAATTCATTATGCCATACACTCTACAATCGTTGATTGAAATAATAAAACTCTAAAAATATGAAAAATTATATGTTTAATTCTAAAAAATTGGACCAAAATATTGGGTTGAGAAATTTAATTGTGTTAATTACATATTAATTTATGTAACACATAAGGTTATGTGGAATATGACACCTAAAGAATTATTACTAGGCATCAAGCCTAATATTTTTGGTTTTCATGTTTTTATAAGTATGGTATGGGTGTTTGTTTCTGATGACATGATATTTTGTGATTATGTATCACCTCAATCTTATACATTTGGAAAACTTAGATGTTGGTTGTTCCTCTTAGTTATACACTCTCCTTACTTCTACAAGCCTTGCATCTAGTCTATCTTGTGCCCCTTAGCTTATCTCTTAATTTGAATAGTCTTATATTGATGAGATAGACATTTTATCTTTCCTAGAATACTTAAAATGTACTTATCTTACATGTCAAAAAGTTTTGATCCTATACCTATTTTACTACTCCCTAAACACTAATATCCAAGATAGATAATAACATCGACATTATTATCTTGCCTTGACGCAAGTGTCTAGTGCCTTAAAGTCATCAAATATGAAAATGGAATGTATCATAATGGTCAACCTAAGTGATTTAATGTGAGTTACCTTGATAGGATTGATATAAATACAAGATCAACCCTAATTCATTCCTCACTATGAATACCTAGTAATCATACCAAACATCATTCAAAGAGCATTCAATTGATAAAAACTTCCCTATTTATTCCTATTTCCAAACTAGTCATAGGGACTACACATCTATAGGTTTGAATTACTAGAATATCAACCCAAAATTTTGATTTGCTAAGTTAAAAGCTAGGTCATTGTTCTGCTTTACACACATTACATGATTCACACACAATCCAACATGTAAGGGAAAACTACATCAGTTTCAAGCCCTTTTGGAGCATTGGCTATGTAGGTAGCATCCTTTGATAGTCAATTTATTTAGGTCAGCTTGACATTATATGCCCACTAACCCATTTTTACCTAGTCACATTAAAGATGGAAAGATAGGGTTTTACCATTTTAAAAGGAGTGATAGTCCATTATCCAGATATGAATTCACCAGAGTGAAGGTGAAGTAAAACCTAAAATCATCTAAGTGGTCACATCCTATTTCACCATATATTCTATATAGGACATTATCATCAGACTCTGATAATAGTGTCTATGCAATCATATAGGGTTAACACAACTATCCAAATAACTAGAGGTACTAGATCCATAATATGACAACTATTCTAAAACTATCTTCCTACCTATTTTCAGCCTATTCTAGATCCAAAACTACATTAGCATCAGAAAAAGCTAATTACTTCTCTTCTTTACCATTTATATATCTAGCATAGTTATACTTTCTATATTTAGACTATTTCAACATAATAAATCTAGTGTATGATTATATCTAATTTTAACATTTAATTGACTTTCTATAGATCTGATTATCACCATTGTGTCATTTCATTTCTATATTCTTAACCCTAATCTTAAAGTGAAATATAACCCATTAATTTCATTTTAGAGTTAAACATTTGGTGAACCTGATCTTTGAACATCAAACCCTAGGACAAATTAGGGTTTTTTTATTGCTATACATTGTTATAAATTTTAAAATTTTCATCTATGAAGCAATGGAAAATGTAAAAATATGATTCCAAATGGAAGATCAAGAATAATTGGTTGATCATATTAATTATAACAAAGAATTAATAGTTGCATTTTTGTATGTCACAAGAGATGAAATAAGTAAACAAGATAAAACCAAGGCTACCTCACCTAGTAATGATGAATCCTTAGAGGGAACTATAACCCATCCCAAATTTATCAATCCACCTACATATAATGGGGGCATGATTATGTGTTTAAACCTTTATTACTTGAAACTACTATGGACACATCTATTATGGACTTACTCATTGTTTCAACACAAATACCATTTTTAATGCCTATTACTACTCAAAACATGTTTTCATCCCATTTGATGACTACTTAACTTGATAATTTAGCTCTCACTAGGCCTACATTTGAATCATTACATTATTTTATAAAAAACTTGGATGACAAGATTACAAACATTGAAAAAATAATTTAAAATATCCTCATGCTATAGATTTACAAGATGTGTTGCATAACCCTCTTGAAATTGAAATATATTTGCACCCTTTACCAACTAGATTTGTTGTATCTAAGTTCACATTTTATGATGGCAAGGGTGATCGTAAAAAATATCTTTGAAACTTCTATGCAACATGCCTTTACTATGATTCCAATGATAAAATTTTGACCAAATTATTCCTAACAAGTCTCAAGGTTTATGCTTTAATGTGGTTCTATGATCTACCTCTCCAATCATAAAAGCATTCAAACCTATTATAGACCAATTTTTATCACACTTTTCCATTAACATTTTTGAAAAGGTTTTATATGTTGAAGTTTCCAAAATTAAATAAGGAAACAATGAACCTATTAAATAATGTGTCTTGAAATATAAGACAATGCTAGCAAAAATGACCAATCTTATGGTAGACAAAGAGTTACAAGACATATTCAAGAAAAATTTTCTTTCTCCTTTACATGATTCCATTATGTTTAAGAAGTTTCAATATTTTTATGACTTATGCCATATTGTACAGGACCATGAAATGAATCCTATATCTTTGAATAAGCTAAAGTATGTAGTAAACACACTAACTGCATATACATCTAGTATAAAATTTACAATTAAACTAAGTTATAAGGTAAAACCATCTGAGCATAGAAAAGAAATAACCACCATAGTTGATATAACTGCACAATAGCCTAATTAATTTGTCTTATCTAATGCACCATAGATATAATTTACATATTTACCTAAGTCCCCAACTTCATTACTCCTAAGGTTATTATAGTGTCAATTTATATCTCTCCCTCATCCTATTGAGCTTGATATGAGTTAAACTCTACCTAAAGGATATGATATGAATGCTTATTATGATTATCATCAATGATCAAGACATTCTATGAGTAGATGCTTTATCATGAAGCACAAGATCCAAGATCTTATCAATAATAAAAATATTTCATTTGAGGATCCTTGAAATTAATCACAATCACAACCTGACGATCACCATAAATAAAAAATATTTAACAATCCTTTGTAAGAGCATTCAAAAATGGAACCAAAAGTCCAAATGCCATATAGTAGACATCCTCCTCCATCAAATTATACACACCCAATAGATGGGAGTATTGGTAATTATACATGAATTTTCCTTTGTATGGTTTAAATACCTTATATTTCCTTTGATGATAGTGAAAATTAAGGATGATGACTATGATATTTATTCCCTATTCATTAGAGCATACCTTGATAAACACCACATATGCAATATTATGATTGATAATGGTGCAAGAGAAAATTTTTGAACCATGAAATTACTTATACACTTGGGTTATACTCATCATGATTTACACCCCTCTACCACATCATTTAGATCATTTGATGGTACCTCCCATAAGGTTCTTGGTGAGATTGACTTACCTTTACAAGTTGGTCCTACACACATGGTTACTACCTTTACACTTATCCCTTCCAAACGCATATATGTTATTTGGAAGACCTTGGATACACACTCTTTTACCAATACCTTATATATTTCATGGGTGTGTTAAATACATTCATGTTAATCAAGGAAGTATAATTTCTATAATTCCATATGAGCATCCTCTTGAATAGAAGAAACTTATACCTAGACAACTATCTATCATTCCTTCGAAGTCTAATCCACTAAAAAAGTATAAGCAATAGGAAATCGCCTTTACTAAGCATCCAATACTTGATAGACCATTACATTAGAGACATATAGTGGATTTCATAGAATCCCAATTTTCTACTCCACACTATGTTTAGATAGCTAGAGTAACTACACATGTTCTTATTAATGATACTCTAAATAAATAAATAAGAACTCAATTATGAGTTCCAAAAGCCACAACTCTAATTAATCTTACTATTATTTCATGGACACAGAGTCCTATTTTACATATGCATAGCACCATCAATACCATAGTGATAAATATTATACCTATATATGATCCTTGGCCATGTACATGGGGTATTACACTAGATTTATAGTGGTGAGATATTTATGACCATCCATTGGATGGAATAATAGGATGATCTTTCTTATCTCTAAAAATACCAAAAAAAAATCAAAAATACAAAAAACACCATTAGCACTCACCTATTTTATTGGCTCTTTGGCATCCATATGTTACTTCCATATTGATGGACCACATAATCAGTTACTCCTACATACACATATGTGTCACACTTTTATTTGGGTGTGATACAATTATACACAGATACATGATACACTCTTATTTAATATTTTATACTTTCCCTCTACTCATATCATATGGATATTTGGGGCATCTTCTTCTTCGATATTGATACACATAGGTTATATGATTCGATGATCACTCCACACTATCATGTTTGATCTTACATATATGATTACACATGTCTAATATCCATGCTTATATTTTATACATGGTACTTCATATGATACATACCTGATATACTTTTCTAACACATTTGATCCATGTGCCACTATGACATGTTTATGTTGGTTTCTTACGATTCACTTTATGCACTTCCTTGAGTGTCTTATCTTGCTTATTCGAGCATTTGAATATGCTCCTTTGATTTTGACCCCTGTGCCTATGTATGCTTTATTTAATATTTTTTAATGTTATTTTTTTTATATGGACATTTTAGCATGTCATTATTGATTCAAATTTTTTTACTAAGCCATCTCCCTTTGATTGTGTGATATTTGAACATGCCCCTTGTTTGCAGTCTCCTTGGACCATTACTTGTTGACTTAATTTTGAGTGTTCTTACATGTGTGCTTATTTTATTTTTAAGATTATAATATTTATATCTATACATTTCCATGATATTTATCATGCATATTAGGCCTATATGTGATCACATTGGTTCCATGTGCTTCAATGATACAATTACCTAGACATGTTCCTTCTATATGTTACATGGTTACATTCACAAATTTTATAGTTGTCTTACCATTTTGAGGTGAGGTAACTCTCAATTCATATAGTTTCCTCACCTCAAATGGGGGTAATATTAGTTGGGCCATGTCATTTAGGTATGTTTCCACACTTATCATAGTTATTAGATTCAGTGGGGGCATGCTTTAGAAGCATGTGATCCACACTCATTCATAATTTGGTACTTATATAAATTTATAGATTTAGTGGGTCCATATCATATGGGCATGGCTTCCACACATTCATTATTTTTTCATTCAATGGGGGTATGATTGGGAAACATGTTCTCCACATTTATTTAGTATATGGTACTTATATCAATTTGTAGATTCATTTGAGGCATGTTATTGATGAAAGTTTTGACACATAGCCAACAATTAGATAAAGGGGTTTTTAATCCCTACCCTCTCCTAAAAGGAGAGAGATACCACAAATAAAATACCTCACCAAGGTCTAAATATACCATGTCTTGATATGTTATTCTTCACTTAGTTGGTTGATGTGAACTATTCCATGTAAGGGGCCTACACTAACCATTTAAAACAGAAGAATTAAATATGATTAAGGTATTCAATAGATCTCATGTTTTTAGGATTTATCTCATTTCACAAGATTAAATCTTTCAATAGTTTATCATGTCCAAAAATTTAACAATGTAATAAAAATGATAAACTTTTGATACAATTATAAACAATCAAGATAAACTATATAATTTAGATTGTTATATTCCTAGATTAACCTAGTAATAAAGAAAGATTAAAATATTTTATGTAAAGAGATGAAATTCCTATTGTAAACATAAGTGAACCTAAAATTATCTAATTGAATGAATCCCATAAGACTAATCTTTAGCTGAGTTAGACTTGGAACAACTTCAACTAAATAAAGTGCAAGAGTTTGGGAAGGAGAGCAACTATAAGAAGGAAGGGAATCACTACCATAACAAAGTATAAAGAATGACCATATAGACTTAACAATATTCCAGTTATCATAATTTTCATTTTGATTAACAATATATTGAAATTCATACAACCATCAAAGACTAAGAAAATAAGTATGTAATGACAAGCTAAAATAAGAAAAGGGAAGAGATTATCCTAAGAAAATAAGAAAATGTCTAGTTATGTATGTCTAAATTTCAAAATACACAAAGAGCCATCCCTTATTATGGAAAAATATCTAATATTAAATAGGCACACAATCTTGAGGAGTTTGAAATGAATTTCAAATTAAAATTCACCCAATCATGGGGGAAGTTGTAGCAATCATCAACATGACATGCCCAATCATGGTCCATTGGGGGGAAATCCCACTCTACTACATCATGAATATATCAAGGACCATACTAGACCAAATAAATAATGAATTTAAATGGGGAATTTAGTTGAGTTTACATTATGATATCTAGTTTCCCACTTCATATATGGTTAGACACACACCTCTTGATAGTTTTGATAGCCAGATGAGCCATCTAATTTAAGCTCATGCTTTATGGGATACACATCCAATGTGTCCTTATTTATGATGGGGTCCTTACCACATTAATTCTCTTCTCTCTAATCAAACCATGCATCTATTTAATTTTGGTAGTTGAAAGTAGTTGGGATTACATCAGGATTATCAACCACCCATGCTTTTGTGCAATCAATTGCCCTACCTCATTAAGGAAGAGTTTTTCCTTCATACTCTTCATGTCATCCCACTTTTCATTCCATGTTAATTATTCCTACATTATTCATGACTCAATTAAACTATTATTTGATTATGTGAATCAAATTAGATGCACAATCCATTTATGGGCTCTTGATTATTTTGATGGATAGATGGGTCATAAAATTTAGGCTCATGACTTGTTGGTTGCACAACCAACATGTATTTAGTTATAATGGGGTTCATACTACATGGCTTATCCTCTCTTTTATGTTTTTTTATTGGGGCTTGATGCACATGCTGACATTTTTTTCCACTATGAGGCAAGATTTCACCATTCATCACAATCTCTCTTGCTCAGTCTCTAAAAAACTACAAGGTCTACACAGACTGCACGAGGGTTGAAAAATAGTGGGATTTCACCATGTGGTGTCATCCCACTCACCTACTTACTTTGGTCTTTGGTATCATTGTTTTGCTTACATAGACTACTTGAGGGTTGTAGAGTAGTGAAATTTCATCACATGGCATCATCCTACTCACCCACTTTCCCCGAGGCTCCATGCTCTGCTCAAATGTCTCTAGGATAGTGGAGTAGTGGGATGATTCCATGTGGAATCATATCACTAACTTTATATCCCAAAGGCATTACACTAGCACAAGCATCTTTGGGATAGGGGAGAGTAGTATTATACCATGTGGCATCATCCTATTGACCTATCAACTCAAATATTTATTGACATCATTGCCCTATCAATCAAACTTAAATAAAATTGATTAAGTATTTTAAATAAGTAAAAATATGCCATTTAAATACAGGAAAATTTTGTGAAATTATCTAAGAGTTAAAAGTATTATTTAAACAAGTCTGGGACCATTGGGAGATTGACACATAGCAATAGGTAACATTCAAATAAAAATGGCCAAGTCCTGCTAAGCAAAAAAGTGACACATGACTCCAGACAAAGTTAAAGAATTGACTAAGTGTCAAAACAAAATTAAATGGGTTGGATCTATTTGTAGTTCAACATGTGGTGTTAGGAAAGATTTGAAAAATCATCTAAATCCCATTGATTAGAAAAGTGACGCATGGCTCTAGGAAAAAACATGAAATTGACTAAGTCATGAAAGACTTGCTGGATGGATCTAGGTTGTTGCAAGCTATGAAAAGTCACCATGTGGTTTTAGGGTAAACTTAGACACCTGAGGGCACAATATAAAAAGACAAAATCAGCAAACTCAAATTAAAACCCAATGGTTAAATTTTCAAAATAAAATAATTAAGGTAGAAACCAAAAAATGACTAAGTATAAAGTAAAAATTGTGCAATAACTTAGTCATTTTGATCAATCCATAAGATAATTTAGTCTATTTTAAATGGAAAGTGACTAAATAATATAATGAAACTATATGAATTCTTAGTCATTTAGATTAACATTAGAATTGAAATGGCAAATTGCTTAGAAAAAGATCAATAAAACTCTGAAATAGTTAGATAATTTGCACAAACCTATGGCAAAATAATCTAATAGGAAGCTATAAAATGTGTTTCAAAACACAAGAAAACAAATAGACTAAGACTTAGTAGATTTTTTGAAAAATCAAGCATTAAAATTAATTAAGCTAGATGCAAATTAAACTAAGCACTTATGATTAACATTTGGTTTATTCAGACTTAGCTAAATCAATGAAGCACATTCAGATTTCAAATATTCACATATAGAAGAATGGACTCCCAGGAAGATTGATTTAAAAAAAAACAACCATAATGAACTCCTAAAAGTTATAAGACCAGACTCCAAAGTAAAAATAGGGTCCCCATTTAGAATTTTTTTTAGAATGCTTTTATCAACATTTAGAAAATGTAATCTCATTTTATTAATGAATTATGATAATTTTTTCTTCAGAAAAAAATAGGGTCCCTATTTTTAGACTTAAAATGGGGTGTGTTGTGTAAGCAACAACAATGATTCCTACTAGGAAATACTCTTGAGTATTTCAAGAATCTAGAATCTCTGATTTCACAAGAATAAAAGTATTTAGATACAAGATATAACTTATAACAAACAAAAATTTAAAGGCACTAAAATATATAAGAATGAGTGACATACTAAGCTATAATCTTGCCAAAACTATATATGTGTGTGATTGAGTGATTTATTCATTTTCTTTACATTCACATAGAGTAATTTATATTTACATAAGGCCATAAATACTAAAGGAAAAATATTTTTAATTTATCTTGTGGGGTAAGTGGTTTGGGCATTCCTTTACAACTATCTAGGAATTTATATCCCCAATAGAGATACCTTTGGTCCCTTCCAAAGGCCTTGCTAGAAAGCTCATGGTGGAGGCTACCAAGATCACCCTTTCGAGGAGAATTTTATATTTTAGCTCAATTATTTTGAAAGGATATTTTATATTTAATCCATTAAGGGTTGGGTAATAAGCCATGGGTAAATGGAAATCAACAAGTTCATGACAACTCAATGTAAACCAGAATTAAAGTAATGCTGAATTTTTATTTTGATATTTATGTAAGTTCTTTAGATATATTTAAAAAAGAAATTCACAAGTTACGTTATGAATCATTGAATTTCAAAATTCAAGAAATGAACTTAACAACAACAATATTTTACACCAATTATTCAAGTAAAATTTTGATTAAGTTCTTTGAGTGTCATCCATGTTACTCTTGAAATAAACTTTCACTTAATTCCTTTGGTCAATAGAGGGATCAAAAGAAAAAAATAGTTAGGACAAACTAAACCATGAATAAAAATAGAAAACAAATAGAAGCAAACCTAAGATAACAAATAAGAGACATGAAATAAAAACTAAAAGCATAAGAGACATTATTTATAGGGGTTTCCAAGCCACTTAATCTTGGAATTAGTGCCTTAGAAATTATTTTTTGATAGGGCATCCTCACTAGTAAGACACCTTAGGTGGAATTCATTCTCACCCAAGAATTAAAAAATTTGGTAGGGACCAAGCCATAATGCATCAAATTTTGCATGTTATCCCTTTTGTTCATGAGCCATATCTCATAAGAGGACCAAATCAGAGATTTAAAAGTCATTCACTTTGGCCCTTTTGTCAAAATAACATTTGAATACCTCTTGATGTATACATAAAATAATCAAGGTTGAATCTCTTTTTTCTTCTAATTGCATGAAGTTCAAGAGGTGGGATTCTATTGGATCATCAGTTTCCAAGTACTATTTGGTGAAGAAAAGGTAGGGATCTTCAGATTGGCTGGGAAGATAGGATCTTGGTTGTACACCAGGTGATAGGGGTGGTCCCTAAAGAATAATTTATCCTATTTCTATCTAAACATAAATGAAATTTAAGCATATTATGTCAATCCCTTGGGTTTTTTCCTAAGAGTTTCTTAATTATATTCTACAAATTCTTGTTTGTTAATTCAACTAACCTATTACCTTATGGACAATGATTTGAATAAAATTTAAGAGTTAAATGATGATCATACACCCATTAAAATAATTAAAGGGAGGATGAATTAGGGTCATCATCACATACTAGTGTGGTGGGCATACCAAACCTTATAGATATGTGTTCCTCTAAGAATTAAATGACTACATTTGTGGTGTAATTCTTGAATGGTTGGGCTTTAGTCCAATGAGTTTAGTAATCTATCAATGTAAGGATGAACTTATGACCAATAGAATAATTAGCATTGATGGCCCTCATAAATTATAATCCCTAATTAGCAAAGGGTTGAGCCTCAATGACCATTAATAGTGGCATAACTAGGGTGTGTTCCTAAGATATATTGACTTGGTAGATGTGGAAATTCCTTACATGTAGATGAGAATCCTTGAAAATATGTGGCAAATAGTAACCTAACCATAATATTTGATGAGCAATATTTCTTCTTAAACCATGCTCAGGTCCATATTTCTTATGTAAATCATTGAGTACTGCAACTATTTCCTCTTTATCTAGGCATCTCAAATATATACTTTCATGGTTTCTCCTATAGAGAGTGTTAATTTTTATCATGAAATGACTACTTAGGCACAATTCCCTATGTTACATGGATTTTAGGTGCTTTGGACACTCATTATTTAGCATATATATTCCTATATCTATGTACTAATCATCATCTATGATGTCATGCATCGAGTACTGTTGATAAATTATTTGGGGATCCACCTTAGTGATGGATTTAAAGAGTCCTTTCCCTTGACAAATATTTATTGACTGTAGATCTAATTCAAAATCTTAGAGTGTGGTCATCCACTTACCATCCCTTTTTCCCAATTCATTCTACATTAGTAGGTCCTTCACAATTGGATCAGTTACCACAGTGACCACTTTACTTCATAGAATGTAATGCCTAAACTTTTTAACAGCCCTAATCAAAGCAAAGTCTTATTTATCAATTATGGAATATCTAGGTTCAATATTTTTGAGTGGGATACTCAAAATCAACTATCCTTAAATCTCCCAACTCCTTTTGTGTCAACATAATAACCATAGAATGTTTTGAGGCAAATGAGTAAAGGTAGAAGGGCTTCATGTAATCTGAGCTGATGAGTACAAGCATGTTTGTAATAGTGGATTTGATTTGGTCGAAGACCATATTTAATTCATAATTCCAACTAATATTGTCATCCTTATTCATCATGTTATTAAGTGGGTTGATTATCTCAACAAAACCTAATATAATTTTTCTTATGAAGTTGATGTTGCCAAAGAAAATCTTAAGTTCTTTCTTAGTGTTAAGCTATGGGATTTTCAAGATCTCCTCCACTCTATCAAGATCTGTATATATTCCCCTCTCATAGATAATGTGGTCTAGTAGCTTACCTTTAGTTACCCTGAATATACACTTCTTGGATTTAATGAAATCCCATGTTCTCTACATCTTTGTAGCACTTTCCTTAGGTCCTTTAAATGATTTGATCTCCTTTTAGATAAAATTGTAAGATCATTAATATACACAACTATGCATTTTACCATTAATTATTTTAATGCAATATCCATATCCCACTAAAATTTTTTTCTTGAATTAATCAATCCAAAAATAATTATTTTGTATGCATAGGTACCCCACTTGGTAGTGAAAGATGTCTTGATTATATACACATAATCAACCACCACTTGATTGTATCTTGAATACCCATCAAAGAAGGACATTAATTGAGCACCATTTACAATATATAACACTTAATCCAATAAAGACAAAGGGTAATTATCCTTTTCTAAATATTTTTTGAGGTTACATAAATCAACACATAGTCTAATCTCCCCATTCTTTTTCCTCACAGGTACCAGGTTTTATACCCACATAGAATGTTTCATCAGGAAGATGATCTTTGCTTCCAATTTTTTTGTATTTTATTAAAAATTAGGGACTCTATTAGTGGATTCATAAGCTTTTGTATTTTCCTAAATGTCTTGACTTTAGGCTTGAGGGGAATATTTTGTGTCAAAATAAAAGTGTTAAAAACATTGAGATCTTCATAACTCCATGCAATCACGTCTTTAGAATCTTTGAGAATTTGTGAAAAATATAATTTATATTTTAGGGTACAAGTGGTGCCTAAAATCATGTTCTTCACTTTATTTTCACCACCTAGGATACACTTATCATGCCTCATACCATTGATAGGGGTGGAGTCCTCATTCTCTTGACAATTCATATTGAGTAATTTTTCAAGTGAGATCATTCCTTTGGGTATGATATTTGTCTTCAGGTTCATTATCTCATCCCCATTAAATTCAAATTATTCTTGACCATCATCATCAATTATTTGATCTGTGAACACTTTTACATTGGTGATGAATTCTAGTATATGTTAATCATCATTAAATACTTGGAGATTATTAATGTAAAATGGGACTAAAGGGATAGAGACTAGCTCTAATGAGAACCTTCTCATTCTCAAATGGGAAATATGTTCTAAGTTACTTGTAATAATTGCCAATGCATACACTATATAATTATTTTGTTTAGGTAATGTTTGAATTCCAAAGGAATCAAAGTCTTTGATCAGGTTCTAGACTTTACTATGATACCTAGAAAAGCAATTGCCATTACAATAATACTAGATTCTCACTTATCCAACTACCAATTTAGAGTCACCCAATACTTTGATATTATTTACTTTCTCTCCAAGGGAAAACATGATATATGGACCAATGCTTCATATTTATCCACATGATTAGTGAAAGTGAACTGTAGATGATAGGCCACTAGATAATATTTACATTTTAGATTAATATATTCCACCCTAACACCACATCCATTTTTAGACTTTGAACCATAAAATTTCAATGTCCACAAGTATGATGTTGTTAACATTAGTGTCTTTGGTATGGGTAGTGTTTCTACCACATATACCTCTTGACGAATAGTCACCTTCAATCCATCATCCCTGGTTATGCCATGGCTTTGATTTATTTATGAAAAATAAAAAAATTCCTTCACTTTTGTTTGATTCATCACATCTTGGGCTATCATATGTGAAAGTGATGCCTAGTAAGGATACTAACTCTATCATTTAATAGTCTTCTACATCTAGCAGATCCAACTCTTCCATCTCTAGACTCTGATATAGACTAAGTATGTTAATAAATATGGTGTTGTAATTTTTTCCTCTTTGTTCAATAAGTACACTCCCATTTCATATTCCTCATAGAGGATCTCATTTTTTAAATTGTATTAGTGATCATATGAACCACCTTGGAATTTTTCCTAGAATGCTTTTATTAGCATTTAAAAAATGTAATCTCATTTTATTAATAAATTATGATTATTTTTTCTCTGAAAAAATTAGGGTCCCTATTTTTAGACTTAAAATGGGGTGTGTTGGGTAAGCAACAAAAAATGGTGATTCCTACTAGGAAATACTCTTGAGTATTTCAAGAATCTAGAATCTCTGATTTCACAAGAAGAAAAGTATTTAGATATAAGATATAAATTAGAACAAACAAAAATTCAAAGGCACTAAAATCTATAAGAATGAGTGACATACTAAGCTATAATCTTGCCAAAACTATATATGTGTGTGAATGAGTGATTTATTCATTTTATTTACATTCACATAGAGTAATTTATATTTACATAAGGCCATAAATACTAAAGGAAAAATATTTTTAATTTATCTTGGGGGGTAAGTGGTTTGGGAATTCCTCTACAACTATCTAGGCATTTATATCCCCAATAGAGATACCTTTGGTCCCTTCCAAAGTCCTTTCTATAAAGCTTGTGGTGGAGGCTACCAAGATCACCATTTCGAGGAGAATTTTACATTTTACATTTTATCTCAATTATTTTGAAAGGATATTTTATATTTCATCCATAGAGGGATGGGTGCCATGGGTAAAGGGAAATCAACAAAGTTCATGAAAAATCAATGTAAACCATAATTAAAGTAATGTTGCATTTTTATTTTGATATTTATGTAAGTTCTTTAGATATCATTAAAAAAGAAAATAGATGTTCTAAATTCACAAGTTCTATTATGTATCACTGACATTCAAAATTCAATAAATGAACTTAACAACAACAATATTTTACACCAATTATTCAAGTATAATTTTGATTAATTTCTTTGAGTGTCATCCATGTTACTCTTGAAATAACCTTTCACTTAATTCCTTTAGTCAACAGAGGGATCAAAAGACAAAAATAGTTAGGACAAACCCAACTAGGAATAAAAATAGAAAAAAAATAGAAGAAAACCTAAGATAGCAAACAAGAAACATGAAATAAAAACTAAAATCATAAGAGACATTATTTATAAGGGCTTCCAAGCCACTCAATCCTTGAATTAGTGATTTGAGAATTATTTGTCGATATGACATCCTCACCAATAAGACACATTAGGTGGAATAAATTCTCACCCAAGATTTTAAAAATTTGGTAGGGACCAAGCCATAATGCATCAAATTTTTCATGTTGTACCTATTTTTCGTGAGCCATATCCTATAAGAGGACCAAAGCATAGATTCAGAAGGCCTTCAATTTGGTCTATTTGTCAAACTAGCATTTGAATACCTCTTGATGTATAATTAAATGAATAAAGGTTTAATCTTTTTTTTTTAAATAATTAAATGAAGTTAAAGAGGTGGGATTCTATTGGATCATCAGTTTCCAAGTACTATTTGGTGAACAATAAGGTAGGGATCTTTAGATTGGTTAAGAAGATAGGATCTTGGTCATACACCAGGTGATAGGGTTGGTCCCTAAAGAATACTTTATCCTCATTCTATTTGACCATAAATGAAATTTAGCCATATTATGCCAATCCCTTGGGTTTATTCATAAAATTTTCTTAATTGTATTCAATAAATTCTTGTTTATAAATTCAACTAACCTATTACCTTGTGGATAATGATTTGAATAGAACTTAAAGAGTTAACTTATGGTCATACACCCATTCAAATAATTAAAGGGAGGGTAAATTAGGGCCATCATTACATAATTATGACCAATATAATAATTGGCATTGATGGCCCTCATAAATTCCAATCCCTAATTAGTAAAGGTTCGAGCCTCAATGACCTTTAATAGTAGCATAGCTAGGGTGTGTTCCTAGGATATAGTCATTTGGCAGATGTGGAGTTCCTTACATGTAGATGAGTACCCTTGAAAATATGTGGTAGATAGTAGCCTACCCATAATATTTGATGAGTATTATTACTTCCTGAACCATGCTTAACTCCATATTTACTATGTACATTGATGAGTACTGCAACTACTTCCTCTTTATCTAGGTATCTAAAAAATATGCCTTCATGGTTTCTCCTATAGAGAGTGTTAATTTTTATTATGAAATGACTACTTCTTAGGCACATTTCCCTATGTTACATGGATTTTAGGTTCTTTGTAAACTCATTATTTAGCATATATATGACTATATCTATGTACCAATCATCATCTATGATGTCATGCACTGAGTACTATTGATAAATGATTTGAGGATCCACCCTAGCAATGGATTTGAAGATTTTTTGTCCTTGAAAAATATTTATTGACTGTATATCAAAGTAAAAATATTAGAGAATGGTCATCTATTTACCGTTCCTTTTTCCCAATTCATTCTACATTAGTAGGTCCTTCATAGTTGGATCAGTTACCACAGTGAACACTTTACTGTATAGAATGTAATGCCTAAAATTTTTAACAACCTTTATCAAATCAAAGTATTATTTATCAATTATGGAATATCTAAGTTCAAAATTTTTGAGTGGGATACTCATAAAATAAACTAGCCCTAAATCTCCCAACTCCTTTTGTGTTAACATAATAACCATAGAATGTTTTGAGGCAAATGAGTAAAGGTAAAAGGGCTGATGAGTAAAAGCATGTTTGTAATGGTGGATTTGATTTGTTTGAAGGCCATATTAAATTCATAATTAAAATTAATATTGACATCTTTATTCATCATGTTATTAATTGGTTTGATTATCTCAACAAAACCTAATATAATTTTTCTTATGAAGTTGATCTTGCCAAAGAAAATCTTAAGTTCTTTCTAGTGTTGGGATAGGGGATTTTCAAGATATCCTCCACTCCATTGTGATATATAGATAGTCCCCTCTCATAAATAATTTGGTATAGCATATTACCTTTAGTTACCCTGAATATACACTTCTTGGGATTTAATGAAATCCCATGGTCTTTATAACTCTACAACACTTTTCTTAGGTCCTTTAAATGATTTGATATCCTTTATGATAAAATTATAAGATCATCCATATACACAACTATGCACTTTACCATTAATTTTATGAATGCAATGTCCATATCCCATTGAAAAGCTTTATTACATTAATCAATCCAAAAGGCATTCTTTTGTATGCATAGATACCCCACTTGGTAGTGAAAGATGTCTTGATTATATACTCATAATAAACCATCACTTGATTGTATCCTGAATACCCATCAAGGAAGGACATCAATTGGGCACCATTTAAAATTTTTAACACTTCATATAATGAAGGACAAGGGTAATTATCCTTTTTTTAAATATTTTTTGAGGTTACATAAATCAACACATATTTTGATATCCCCATTCTTTTTCCTCATTGGTACCAAGTTTTCTACCCACATAGAATGTCTCATCAAGAAGATGATCCTTGCTTCCAATAATTTTTGTACTTCATTAAAAATTAGGGGCTCTAGTAGTGGATTCATAGGCCTTTGCATTTTCCTAAATGTCTTGACTCCAGGCTTAAGGGGAAAATTGTGTGTCAAAATAGAAGTGTTGAAAACCTTGAGATCTTCATAACTCCATGCAATCACATCCTTAGAATCTTTGAGAGTTTATGTAAAATATCAGTTCTATTTTAGGTTACAAGTGGTGCCTAAAATCATGTTCTTCACTTTATTTTCACCACCTAGGTTACACTACTCATGCCTCATACCATTGACAGGGGTGGACTCCTTCTCATTCTCTTGACAATTCATATTGAGTAATTTTTAAAGTGAGATCATTCCTTTGGGTATGATATTTGTCTTCAGGTTCATCATCTCATCCCCATTCAAATCAAATTCCTCTCGACCATCATCATCAATGATTTGATCTGTGATCACTTCAACATTGGTGATGAATTCTAGTATTTGTTAATCATCATTAAATACTTGGAGATTATCAATGTTATTTGGGACTAAAGGGATAGAGACTAGCTCTAATGAGAACCTTCTCATTCTCAAATGGGAAATAGGTTGCAAGGTACTTATAATAGTATACACTATATAATTATTTTTTTAGGCAATGTTTGAATGCCAAAGGCATCAAAGTATTCGATCAAGTTCTAGACTTTACTATGATACCTAAAAAAGAAATTATCATTACAATAATACTAGCTTCTCACCTATCCAACTACCAATTCAGAGTCACCCAATACTTTGATATTATTTACTTTCTCTCCAAGGGAAAACATGATACATGGACCAATGCTTCATATTTATCCACATGATTGGTGCAAGTGAACTATAGATGACAGGCCACCAGATAATATTTTCATTTTAGATTAATCAATTCCACCCTAGAACCACATCCATTTTTAGAATTTGAACCATAAAATTTCAATGTCCACAAGTATGATGTTATTAAGATTGGTGTTTTTGGTATGGGTAGTGTGTCTACTACATATACTTCTTGATGAATAGTCACCTTCAATCCATTATCCCTAGTTATGTTGTGGTTTTGGTTTATTTATGAAGAACAAAAACATCCTTCACTTTTGTTTGATTCATCGCATCTTTGGCTATCATATGTGAAATTTATGCCTAGTAAGGATACTAACTTAGTCATTTCATAGTATTTTTCATCAAGCAGATCCAACTCTTCCATATCTAGACTCTGATATACACTAAGTATGTTAATAAAGATGGTGTTGTAATTTTTTCCTCTTTGTTTAAGAAATGTACTCCCATTTTATATTCCTCATAGAGGATCTTATTTGTTTTATTGTATTAGTGATCATATGAACCACCTTGGGTTCTTGTTCTATCATTATTTGGTTGGGAAAACCATGCCAAGATATCCACATGTGGCTAAATTAGTTGACATGTAGCCATTCATAATCCTTAACTAGTCCTATCTCAATAGCATACTATAAGCATCTAGGATATCCACCACTTATATGTCAATGAATTATAGAATCCTTGGATTAGATTCTAATTTCATGTGGACATTTTTTAGATCTCCAACTACATTTACCTCTATTTTATCTAGTTAGACAACCTTTTGGTTTTCCTTCATAGGTGTTAGGTCTAACTTATGTAGATGGTGTAAGGCATGACATTCCCTGAATCACTTGAATCAACCAAATAGTTATGTATGTTTTTGCCAAATATCATAACTGTTAAGAGGAAAGTATTTTTAGTCTTCTCCTTGTAGGGAGAAACTTGTGCATGAAAAACATTAGCATATTCTTTCCCTTCATTAACATAAAAATCTTTTAAAAGTAATTATCTTTGATTAGAAATCTAAAGTAACTCATACATAGTTATATTAGCTTTAATTTTTTTAATATTTTTTACTATATCATAACTATGTTTGGTCTTCTCTAGTTGCTTATTATCTAGATTATATGAAGTAGGATGTTTGGGTGGATAAGAAGTTGGAGGCCCTTTGGTTGGATGAGGGTTATTACCTAAATTCACATCAAGTAGAACCTAAGTTTTATTCAAGGGATTAGAGGTGGTCAATGTGTTGGTTAGCTTACTCCTCAATTGGTAATTGTTCCCTCTCTAAAATTTTCTAAAAGCATAGACCTCCTCAAGGTTATCCTTGGGCTCATTTTCATCTTAAAATGAAAATTCATAAGTTTCTAACACAAAGGTCATGTTTGTGTTCCTTCATTCTTCATTATGATTATAATTAGGAGTAGTCATGATCTCCATATCATCCACATCTTTTTGTAAGATGTTTGAGGTGGCTATGAATTCCACACAATTATTTTCTACATGGTTTGTAGTATTGTGCAATCTACACCAAGGGTTTAAGGATAGGTTTGTGAAATTCATGGAATGGGGGTTGTTGTTACTCTGACTACCACTATCAAGGGGACTAGGTACATTTCCATTATTAGATCAAGAATTCCATTGCCAATTGGGTCTTTTGAAAATGAAATTCATGACCTAAAACTAGTTATTAATATTCTAATAGGAATCATGAGGCCCCTACCTATGTAGGTAGGTCATATCATTAAATAACTTTTGAAATATCTATTTTAGATTTCTCATTTCAGAATGTGTGTTATCACTAGGTTGGTTATCCATTTGTGGATTTAGGTTAACCATAGGTGCATGGGTGTGATCATTGTTAGCATGGGCTTTGGGATTCAAGTAGAATGGAAGTGCCTAATGAGTACTACCAGATGTGACATACCCACTAGTGATAAGCACAATACTAACATTATTATAAGCCATTGGGAGAGATTATTTATTATTTGACTCATGAATCACATGATTGGGAGGAACATAAAGTATACCATTATGATGTTAGTTTATTAGAGTTAAATTATAAACTAGATTGGTACTTGCATACAGGGCTTCTAAGATGGGATTCATCATATGTGTATGATGTTGTAAAGATTGATTAATCATGGGCATCTAGTTATATACACCTAGTTGACTTAATGAAAACAAAGGGCCAAGTCCATAGCATTGAAACACCATCTATTATCTTATGCTAATAACATTGTTATATGCTAAAGATAGTGATGTTAGAACTACTAGGTTTCTCCTAAGGAATATATAAGTCATCGAATCTAGAGACCTAAGGTAGGTTTGTATGGAATCTCCTTTAATCTAAGAGTAAGGTTATTTTAGACACTATAGAGCCTATGAATTGAGCATTGAACATGCTCATAGGTTCATTTTATTCTCTCTTGATGACTATAAATTGATGATATAGGATTGTAGGGTCAATGGGGAGTCTAAAGTGGTTTATAAACACTATTTCTAACTTAGCCCAGTTAGTAATAGACCTTGTGGGTAACCCAAGATACAAAGAATGTGTTGCTTCCCCTAAGGATTAGGTAAATAACATTAAGGCAACATCTTCATGTTGGAACTAGGTTCTAATCAAGGCATCTTTAAAGGCTTGGATATGTTCTTTAGCAATTTGGACACCTCCTACTATGAACTTGGGATAGAACATGTATAAATTCTTATGAAAATCATGATCCATGTTTAGGAAAACCACAATACAATAGCCTCCTTGTCCAATCCAAGCCATTTTGGTCATTGGTAAAGGTTGGGGGAATAAAATAGGATTAACAAAATGGGGAGATGTAGTTGTTGGTGAACTTCTAGTTCATTGGATGGGTTTGAATTTTATTTTTCCTTTGTTATCTCTTGGTTTGGTATTCTATGGTCAAGGATTTCTAAGAGATCTAATTTATCCCCAACAAAATTCAATCATGTATTGATCTTTCTACCCTCTAGCTTAATGGGATATAAGGGTTATGAAATGCCTTAGCTCAAGTTTTCAGCTAATGGATTAAAATCATGGCTTAAGACCTCCTTCTAACACAAAAATATGTTGATGTTGGTTTTGAAATGAGACAAAAATTGGGCAAAGGGGTTTTTAGTCCCTAGCCTCTCCTAAAAGGATGGAGATCCCATGAATAAAATACCTCTCCAAGGTCTAAAAGGACTAGGTCTTGGTATGTTGGTCTTCACTTAGTTTGATGATGTGAACTATTCCATGTAAGGGGCCTAGTTTAATGATTTTAAATAGAAGAATTAACTTTAATTACAGTATTAAACATAGGTCATGCTTCCAAGATTTATCTCCTTTCACAAGATGATTTATGTCATCAGTTTATCATGTCCAAGAATGTAATAATGTGATAACAATGATAAAATTCTGATACAATTATAAATAAATCAAGATAAACTATTCAAATTAGATTGTTATATTCCTAAATTAACCTGTTTACAAAGAAAGAGAAATATATTAAAGTTAAAGAGATAAAGTACCTATTGTAAACATAAGTGAGCCTAGAATTATTTGATTGAATGAATCCCATAATAATAATCTTTAGTTGAGTCAAACTTAACACAACTCTAATTAAATATGTTGCAAGAGTCTGGAAGGGATAACAACTATAAGAAGGAAGGTCATCACTACCATAAAAATGCACAAATAATGACCATACAGACTTAAAAATATTCTAGTTATCATAATTTTCCTTTTGATTAACAATATCTTAAAATTCATAAAATCATCAAACACTAGGAAAATAGTTATGCAATGACAAGGTAAAATAATAGAATATAAGAGATTATCCTAAGAAAGTAAGAAAATTTCTTAATATATATGTCTCCTTTTTACAATCCACAAAGAGATAGACCTTATTATGGAACAAGAGCTGATCTTAAATAGGCACAAAGGCTTGAAAATTTCAAAATGAAGTTCCAATTCAAATTCACCCACTCATGGGGGTAGTTTAGGTAATCATTAACATGACATGCCCACTCATAATTAATTGGGGGTGAATCCCACTCTATTACATCATGTAAATATCAAGGACCATGCTAGATCAAATCAAGAATGAATTTTTATGGGGAATTTATTTGATATTACATTGGGATAGCCAATTTTCCACATCTTATGTGGTTAGATCCATGCCTCTTAATAGTTTTAATGGCTAGATAAGTCATCTAATTTAAACTCATGATTTATGGGATGTGCAACCAATGTGTCCTTAATAATGATGGGGTCCTTACCATATGGATTCTCCTCACTCTAATCAAACCATTCCTCGATTGAATTTTGATAGTTAAAAGTGTTTGGGATGGCATCAAGACTATCATCCATCCATGCTTCTATGCAATTAATTTCCTTTCTTCATTAAGGCTGATTTTGTCTTTTATACTCTTCATGTGATCCCATAGAACATGAAATGATAATTATTCCCACCTTATTCATGACTCAATTGAACTATTATTTTATTATGTGAATCAAATTAGATACATAGTCCATTCTTGACATCTTAACTATTTTGATGGCCAGATGGGCCATCAAATTTAGGCTTATGCCTTATTAGATACATATCTAATGGGTCTTTAGTTATAACGAGGTCCCTAACACATGGTTTATCCTCACTCATCCATTGAATAATTTGGTATTGATGCACATGTTGATGTTTCTTCCACTATGAGGTGAGATTTTTCCATGCATCATAATCCCACTTGCCTAGTCTCTGACAAACTGCAAGGTTTGCACATACCACTTGAGGGATACAAAGTAGTGGGATTTTTACACATGAAATCATCTCACTCATTATATTTCATGGGGTTATAACATCATCCCACTCACCCACTTGTCTGGAGGCTCTACACACTATACAATATTCTCTAAGATATAATAGTAGGAGGATGATACCATGCGCCATCATCTCACTGACCTAATATCCCATAGGAATTAAAATAGTATGAACATCTTCAAGATAATGTATAAATGATATTATGTCATGTGGTATCATCCTATTGACCCATCAGCCTGGAGCATCATTGATGTCATTGCCCTACTAGGTAATCTTAAAAAAAATTGATTATATTTTAAAGAAGTAAAAATGTACCATGTGTCTATGGGATTTTTTAAAAATCAAATAAGTGAAAAAAATCTTATTTGAATAGACCCGAGACTATTTTGAGATTGACACATGGCACTAAGAACCTTTGAAAATAAATGACTAAGTCCCATTGAGAAGAAAAGTGACACATAGCTTTGGTCAAAGTTAAAGAATCTACTAAGTGTTGAAACACTTTTTCAAATGGGTTGGAGCCACTAGTATTTTAACACATGGAATTTAGAAATATTTTTAGAATCAACTAAGTCTCACTAAGTATAAAAGTGATGCATGGCTCTAGATAAAAGTGTGAAATTTACTAAGTCCCAAAAAACTTATTGGATGGATCTGGGCAACCAAGAAATGAAAAATTTCACCCTGTGCTGATGGGACAAACTTAGGAACCTGTGGGTGTAATATAAAAGACATAATCAACAACTTTGAATTAAAATCCAATGGTTAAATTTTCAAAAGAAAATGATTCAGGCAGAAACCAAAAAATGACAAAGTATAAAGTAGAAATTGTGCAATAACTTAGTCATTTTGATTGATCCATAAGCCAATTTAGTCCATTTTAAATGGAAAGTGACTAAATAATAGAATGAAATTTTATGAATGCTTAGTCATTTAGATTAAAATGAGAATCAAAATAGATCAAATTGATTAGGAAAATGAGCAATAAAACTCTAAAATAGTCAGATAATTTGCATAGACCTAAGGTGAAATAGTCTAAAAGGAAGATATAAAATATTATTTAAAACACAAGCAAACAAATAGACTAAGACTTAGTAGATATATGAAAATTTAAACATTAAAAATTTAGTAACCTAGATGCAAATTAGAATAAGCAATTATGATAAACATTTGATTTATTCAGACTTAGTTAAAGTAATGAAGCATATTTAGATTTCAAATCTTCTCATCTAGTAGAATAGACTTTGAAGAAGACTTATATAAATAAATAACCACAATAAAATACTAGAAGGTATAAGATCAGGCTCTAAAGTAAAAATACAGTCCCCATTTTTAGACTAAAAATGTAGTGTATTGTGCAAGCAATAACACATGTCACATGGGAATGGCTTCCACACATTCACAATTTTCAGATTCAGTGGGGGCATTTTTAGGAAGCATGTTCTCCACATTTATTCATTATATGGTTCTTATATCAGTTCGCATAATTAATTGAAGCATGCTTTGGAAGTATGTTCTCCACATATATTTAGTATTAATCATCTCCAATTTACATTGGGGGCATGTTTTGGAAACATGCCCTCCACATTGGTATTTATATCAATTTTCATATTTGTCCATATATATTGGAGGCATGCTTTGGAATCATGTCCTCCATACTTACACACTTATCAAAATTGGCCAAAGCACATATTCATATGATTTAAATTCATAATTATGGCAGAATTTTATACATTGGTACCATTATTATACATAATTTTAACGTGAGACATATCTAAGGTGCATATATTATGTAACATGTGCCTAAAATTATAAAATCCAAATAAATTTTAGATTCCAAAACCACTGCACATATTGATACCCTATAGCATTTTATGGACCATATTAATCCAATTTACTAAATAATTTGGTTCACCTTTTAGTATGGTTGAGGTGATTGAATCACTCAATCTTGACAAGTTTTCAAGTTGGACTTGATCATCCAACCTCACCATATTATAATTATAATTGGGTTTCATACTTTTGCTTCAAATTTGGGGGAAATTACATCTCTCTCTCTCTCTCTCTCTCTCTCTCTCTCTCTCTCTCTCTCTCTCTCTCTCTCTCTCTCTCTCTCTCTCTCTCTCTCTCTCTCTCTCTCTCTCTCTCCTCTCTCTCTCTCTCTCTCTCTCTCTCTCTCTCTCTCTCTCTCTCTCTCTCTCTCTCTCTCTCTCTCCTTGGATATATGTACATTAAATATGTATCTATAGCTATTCTAATCTTAGATTCAAAGCCTTAGAATGTTACATCTTTTGTAAAACAACTTTACAATAGGCAAGATAGTCACATCAACATAAAGGTGTACTCCTAAACTTTACTCTTTCAATTTAAATATATTTTAAGTACTTTTAACCCATATTATATGCACTTATTTTACACTTTAACATGATCTTGGTTTTAGGCCACTCACCATAAAATCACTCAAATTCAACTCAAGAAAATATAAGATGTGCATACACACCTGAGTACTTATTCCTTTCCTTTAAAATAGTAATTTCATTACTAGATTAAAGGGTGGAAACTTTAGATGATATTTTTTTACTATGTATCACCTCAATCTTGTATACTTGGAAAATTTAGACCTTGGTTATTCCTCTTAGTTATATACTTTCTTGTTCTACAATCCTCACATCTACTCTATCTTTTTCCCCTTGGCTTATCTCATAGTTTGAGCAATCTTATATTAATGACACAGATATTTTATCTTGCCCATAATTCTTAGAATGTACTTATATTACACCTCTAAAAGTTTTGATCTTATAATTATTTTATTAATCTATAGACACTAACATCTGAGATAGATGGTAACATCAATGTTACTATCCAACCTTGATGCAAGTGTATAATGACCTAAAGTGAACCAATTTACACATGAAATATATCCTAATGGTTGGCCTAAGTGATTTAATGAGAGTTATGTCCTGATAGGATTGATATAAATACAATATCAACCCTCATTTGATTCTCACCTTTAAATACCTAGAAATCAGACCAAAGAACATTCAAAGAGCATTCAATTAATCAAAAACTTCCCTACTTATTCCTATTTCCAAACCAAACATAGGGATTGCACATCTATAGGTTTGAAGTACTAAAGGAGAAACCTAAGAGCATGATTTTCCAAGTTACAAATTAGGTCACTATTATACTTATTTTACACACATTGAATGATTCACACATAGGGTATAAGAACATTAGTTTGAATCCATCTTCAAAGTATTGGATATATAGGCAACATCCTTTGATAGTGGGATTATTGGGGTTAGCTCGACACTATATGCCCAATAGCCCATTTTTATTTGAGATCACATTCAAGATGGAAAGATAGGGTTTTTCCATTTCATAAAGATTAATAGTCCATGACCTAGATAAAATGCAACAAAGTGAAGGTGAATCAAAATTTAAAAGCATCTTACTAGTTTCATCCTATTTCACTAGATATTCCATAAAAGACACTATCATCAGGCTCTGATAGTAGTGTTGATGTAACTATCTAGAGTTGATGCAATTATATATATAATTAGAGGCACCAGATATAAAATTTGATAATTATTCCATAACTATCTTCTCACATACTTTCAACCTATTCTAGAACTATAACTACATTAGCATCATAACAAGCTAAGTACTTCTCATCTTTATCATTTTTATATCTAGCATAGTTATACTTTCCATATTTAGATTATCTTAATGTAATAAATTTAGTGTATGTCTATAACTAAATTTAGAATTTAATTGGCCTACTATAGATCTAATTAACACAATTGTGCCATTTCATTTCTATATTCTTAACCCTAATCTTAAATTTAAATACATGTTACACCATTTCATTATAGGGTTAAACACTTGAAAAGTGAAAATACTGGGAGAATAACATCCAACCACTCATTTTTTTTGGATATTGAGAATATGTAAAATATTATCTACTCTTGATCATGTCACAAAAGATGTATTTTTTAAATGGGATGTATGAGTTGATGATAAAACCACTCCAAAATATTCCACATCTAGCTCTTCTTCATCTCCTTTGTCTACAATTGTTTGTGAGGACCTATTTCCTATTTATTATAATAATGAAGATGTTATTTCTCTTGTTCGGCCCACCTTATCCACGTCCTTCTCATTTCATGCCTATCTAGTCACATAACACTTTAAAGGCAACATGTTATTTTATTGGTGATCCATAAAATATGCATTGCACTCATTCACAAACCTTTGGCGTTTCTCTTTTGGGTCATGACATTAGAGATGATCTATTTTTGTTTTCTAAGGAAATGGTTCACCATAAGTGGGATGCTTACATGCACTAGGAATATTATTCATTTTTAAGATTAACACATGGGAACTCATCCTTATTCCTAAGGGAAGAAAAATTATAAAATGTAAATGGGTCTATATGACCAAATATGTTGTAAATGTATCAATTTATAAGTAAAATGATTGGATAGTAGCTAAGGGTTTTATTTTTAGGTTGTATGGGTTGATTAATTTAAAAGATTTACCCCTGCATATAAGATGGATTCAACTAGGCTTGTACTTTTAATTTTTGCTTCACATCGTTGGTTGGATCATTAGATGTATGTGAAGAGTACATTTTTTCATGGTGATCTCTCTCTCTCTCTCTCTATATATATATATAATAGGCTCATGGATTTGTACAAAACTTGTCATTGGTTTTCATAATCCATTATTCTCTTTATGGCCTTAAAAAAGATCCTAGAGCTTGGTAAGAGAAGATGAGTAGTTTTTTTATTGAGTTATGGATTTTATCACAATGTATACATCCTAAAATTATATACAATGTTGTATAATGGTTTGAGATTTTGAAAAGTATAAATCACATCATAACTTAGGTAAAATTGATGACCAATTTTTTGATAATTATAGATCGTATGAATTTTAACACTTTCAATTAATGAAAGCCCTATGAGTTTTAAAACTATTAGAACATAGTTTCTAGGAAAATAAGAGAAAAAATGAAAAATGAAATTGAAATACAAGGGATCAAAAACAAAAGTAAAGGTTAAATAATATGTTTTACCCTATTTTTAATTAAAAAATTAAATGTTTACATGATTATAAGTGTAAAATAGAGAATATAAAAATGTGAAATATGTACAATAAACAATAAATTAGATTTGACAAACTGATAAAAAATGGAATACTACTATTTTAAGAAAGATTTATAAAGAAAAAACTTAGCTCAAAATAAGATTTTTATTGATTGTTCCACATGTTTTATAGTGAAATTTTTTGAGAGAGATGATTTTGTAGGTTCAGGAGTAAGAGTAGAATAAAGAAGTACTTTTGGATAAGTCCACTATGATTTGATAAAAGCATAGGTCATTGGAGTCCATTAACTATGGACTTGTCCAAAATGTATGTGATCAATGAGTGATAGGAAATAAAAAAGAATAATAATTACCCAAATGATTTATTAGATATAGAATCAAAGAATATTCCTAGACATGGCCAATATAAGTGGACAACAACACAGGCTACTCTATTTCATTCACCACAAACTTGTCCTACCAAGACAAACAATCTATATAGCCAAAAAATAACTTCACACACACACACACACACGTGTGTGTGTGTGTGTGTGTGTGTGTGTGTGTGTGTGTGTGTGTGTGTGTGTGTGTGTGTGTGTGTGTGTGTGTGTGTGTGTGTGTGTGTTATATTTAAACACACACACAAATGTTAGTGATTGATAGGTGTTGAATTTGATATAAAATTTATCACATTTTATCTTTAAATCCCTAAGGGAACTTTGATACCTTCAAAACCTAAAAAACAAGGGGGTGTAATGGATTTAAAGTGACCTGGATCACCCCCTTGGTGGTTGATCATTGCCTATGTATCCAATAATCAAAGGATGGAAATAAAATAAACATATTTATCCCACATAAATTGAATGTGTAATTGTGAGCCTTGGACCAAATGTATGTAACTATAAAATGGATTTGTTACTTTACAGTGATAGGTCATGACTTAATTTTGAATGATCTTGAATTTATGTATGGTTATTACTTGTGAATGACCTTTAATTTTGAGAGAATGGGGGATTTTTAATCACTATGAAAAAGTATGCAAGCTTGAACCAAGTTAATAGAAAGTGGTTTGAATGAATGACCTTTACAAATGTGTATTTATAGGTGAACTTTTTGATAATTTTATTTATCTAACCTTATGAAACATGTAATAATATCAAAAATGATCATTTAAATTTTGGAAACCAATTATTATTTGGAATAATATGTGACCATCCTAAGTGGACAAGAATGTGGAAACATTATTTTATGTGTATGACAGACTTATCGCTAAAGATAAATGACACATGTCACGAGTTAGAGACACTTTGAGTGTGATTTTAATTATCTTGAGTATTTTAAATTTAAATTTGTGTATATTAGTTATGATTAAAAAAGGTTTGAGACCATATATAAATAAAAGGATTAGACTAATGGTGAATAAGAGTCATGATTTTGTGCGCAAGTCATGTGCTTTGGGATTGTCAATAATTAGCATTGCCAAGTACCTATGACCATATTTATATTTATATAAATTCCATTACTAAATATATATATATGAAAAATATAAATTTTTAATATATTGTATTATGTTTATTATTTATCACTACCTATGTATATCTATTGAAATGCTCTGAAACCACTCTATGATTGCTTAGTTCCAAAAAATAATACTAGGTAGTTATTTATGAAATCTTAGATACTTGAAGAAACTCATATTATTAAATTATAAAATGATATTATATTTATGTATCTTAACATTTTTATTTACCAGAATCAGGCTTGGTGATGTTGTTTTTGACTGGGGAAAGAGAATTTGGAATTCTGCCTCGTGGCCGAAGTGCAATTTTTTCCTCTGGACTCTTACCCACAGCAGGTGTTTGACCTGGGAGAATTTGTGCAGGAGAGGCTATCAGGGGCCGTCTATTTGTTTACTTTGCCGTGCCAATGAGGAAACTGAAGCGCACTTGTTCTTCCAATGCGCCTTTACTAGACAAATCTGGAATCTTTGGTGGACGACCTGGAGCTGTCCTTGCTGGCACGCCTTGTCCTTGAAGGATTTCTGGCAGCGTCTCGGTCGACCACCGAACAAAGCAGCTATGTTACAAACTGCGTGGAATATCGGGCCTGCCTTCATTCTCTGGAACGTCTGGATTGAGCGCAACAGGAGAGTCTTCAGGGATTCTTCCGTCACTCTAAACAACGTTTGGGTGAAGGTCCTCTGCGCCATACAGGAGACGCTCTATGTGCAGCATGACTCCAAAGCGATTTTAGACCCTACTGCGCGTATCATTGTGGAGAAGTTATCCCCTGGGAGGTCTTTTTCCGAGCTCTCCCGCCCCAATCCGCGCCCCAACCTTCGGGCGAGGCATCATGCGCGCCCAATGTGTAGGCTCGGCCGCTGGTCTCCTCCAGAGATTGGTTGCACTAAGGTGAATGTGGATGGGTCGTCCAGAGGCAACCCCGGGCCTGCGGGTGTTGGCGGCATTGGCAGAGACAGCAGGGGTGAGATTTGCTTTTTGTTCTCTACGTTTAAAGGCCACCAGACTAAAAACTTGATGGAGGCTGATGCGATCCTGGAAGCGATTCTTACTTGCTGCAACCGTGGCCTGTTTAACATTATCTGTGAGTCCGATTCGCAGGTAATCATCAACCTGGTGAATAGTGGAAATTTGGATGAGGTTGATTGGCAGATTGCTTCGATTATCAAGCAAATCCGTCAAATGTCTGCGGTTTTCAAGTTTATATCCTTTAAGCACATTCCACGTGAGTGGAATACTGTGGCTGATGCTTTAGCTAAATGGGCCTCGGACATGGGACCGAATTGGTATATTCAAAATCTTCAAGAGCTTCCGCCTAATTTAGCCCAAAATCTTGCCCAGCTTCTTGAGCAGGACAGGGGAATGTAATCGTTTTGTTCTCGGGTTCTTTTAATAATATTTTTTACCCCTTTTAGTTTCATGTATCTTAACATTTTTATACCAAATATCTATACACCTACCTGTCAAGGTAATTTATGAATATTTTTTGGTCCTTGACCTTGTGTGTAGATTCAGATTTTGTCTTTATTTTCCACTTTTGACACTTGATTGAGCTTAAATAATGGGGGTTAAATATTGATTTGAAGACAAAAAATTATCCTATTTATTCATGATAATTAATTATATTATAATAATTTGAAGAGGTCTTAAACCACATGCAGTTTTCCCACCACTATGTATGTGTGCTCAATCGTGTTCCACTAGAAGGCAATGAAACTTTTTGGACTTTAAAACATGAAAAATTGAAAATTTGAGCTTGTGATATTGTTTAGACTTATATTTTATATGTATAATTTTAGGGTTTTTTATATTAATATTATTTTAGATAGTGTCTCTAGGATGTGCAAAATAATCTCTCAACAAGAAAGTACTTTCAATATAATTTCCCAATGATTCAGACCTTAGGCTTGTCTTGTATTCATATATGTATCTTTGGATATTTTACCCATAACTAAAATGGAAAACATTAATTAAATTAATATAATATGGAAAAACAATTCCTTATGTAGACACCTAAATCTGGCCACCAATGACCATCAATCAGGGTTTTGACCAATTTCCACCAAAATGCGCAATTTGGCATAAAAACATTAAATGAGTTGAAATTGATATATTAAAGTGCCAATTTTGGATATAGTATCAATAAATTGGATAATTAAATTTATTAATTATCTAACTTTGATCAAATCATTTTGAGTTAAAATGCTAATTTTGTACTTGGGTGCTCTAGATTGCTCTTTTCTATCAAATTTCTTGTATGAGACATGTGCCTTTGTTATTTTGAATTGACAACATCCTAAATGGTATAATGGTTATAATACATCTAAAATCAACTTATAATTCTAATCCATTCAAATTTTGGGCCAAAAATATGACATTTTGACTAATATGATTAATCTATGGACAAACTACCAAGGTTTTGCATCAAAGTTGACTAATCATGTTTAAGGATAGTTAAACCAAATAAAGAGATTAAGTTAATTTTCCATGAAAATTTTTGAATATTTATTTTTATAAATTTATTTTCATTAACTACAACATCAAATTAAATCATCCTATGGGGTGGTATCCACAAGACATAAATGCCACAAATATTTGAATTAATGTTTCCCATGCCTCATTAAGACCCTCCATGCCTAGTTAATGCCCCTCTATCCCAAATATGTAAGAGCATATTATGAATTTTGATTAGATAATTGAATTAATCCTTATCCACATATATTCATCTTGAGATGGATGGTTTAGGTTGATTCTAAACCATTTCAAAAATCTATAAATAGGAGGCCTTGCCTATTGATTTTGAAGCTTGAATAATGTAGAGTTATAATGCTAAAATAATTCCAAAACTTCATTAAAATTAATATTTTCAAGCCAAAATGTTGATTCAATCCAAGCCAAATCCAAACATGGTGTCAAAGAGAGATGGAAGTAGCCACACTTCATTGATGTAGACTTCATGAGCACAACGAGCAAGCCACTTCAACAAGCTATTTGGAACTTCCAAGGAAGTAAAAGAAGGTTTTTTTTGCATTTTAGTTATGATTTCCACTCTAGTTTTATTTACTAAGCTCCCCCATTGAGATAAGCTTAAGGTGTTAACATTAGTGTGTTTTTTTTGGATTTTTTTAATTCACTAACACAATACTAATCTCCCCCTATTACAATTTTATGTTCATAAATGGCACACCCAGTGGGACCTAACTTCATAAATTTAGTCGAATTACACCTAAAAGCAACATACTAAACATTTTCATGCAAGATCTTGGAGTGTGGAGGAAAATAAGATAAAAATTTGAGTAAAAATCCATTTTTTCTAAGCCATGATTTTGTTCTCAAGACTATGCAGCCCAACTCACCTATCAACCCAACTCGCCTTTCCAACTAGATCGATTGTCAACCCAACTTGTTTGTCCACCCAACTTGACTATCAACCCAACTTGCCTATTAACCCAACTCAGCTATCAAACTAACTTGCTTGTCAACCTAACTCACATGTCAACCCAACTTGACTATCAACCCAACTCGATTGTCAACCTGAGAGCTCATTTTTGAAAAGTCCTCATCTCATCCTCTAAAGTGATTCAAAGTAGGTAGTCCTAATCTTGTTTTTGTAGGTTGAAAGGATGGTTTGGAAGTTAATTTGGGTGTTTTAGCTAATCATACACTTCAATTTGAAGTTTTAAAAATAACTTGGTATAAATCATGCACACTTCAAATTTGGTACCTAAAATGAATCTTTAGCATGCTAAGTCTTGAACACTTCAAACTTTGGGTTTAAAATGAATGTAGGTGATTATTATTTGATTTAGTATTTTTGCAATTATAATCTTTACATGTTTTTACAACTTAAAACCAAAGGGTCAAAAGAACATCACCAAACTTTTATTTTAGTGCTTAAAATTAGACTCATTTGTCAAGTTTGTATTCAATAGATGATTAATTAATTGATTGGCAAAAAGAAGGTTCATGTGTGTATGTTCTTCCATCCATCCCCTTTATGAAAATTTTGTAACCAAAAACATTGTCCTTATTGTAAACATGCCTAGTCCAAGGCATATAAATAATGTCGTTTAAAGCACTCCCCAAAAACTCACAATAGTGTTGGGTGATCTTGAGGTGACCATAAAGTCTTTCTATTTTAATTCATTTATTTTATGCAAATTTGGCTTGCAAGGGGGAATTAATTACCTCCCACAAGTTATATAGGGAAGCTTTGACCCAAGGTTTCATCTTCTGGTACTAACTTCATCACTCCCATTAGGATCAAAGGTTTGAGTGGTTAAACCACCTTCTAGTGTTAGAGTTGCACATGGGACATATCTATACTTCGAACATCGCACTACACTGAGCAAGTGACGAACATAGTGGTTGCAAAAAGGGAAAGAGATTTTTGAAACAAGCCAAGTGCTATGGACACCCAATTAAAGTGTGCTTCTTTTACATCATGGTGTGAAATTCATTGTGTAATTGATCCATCTAGAACATTCAAAAACTAATTAGTTTTTAGTCAACCCTAATTTGCCACACCCTTAATAGGAATTTAGATGATTTACTTGTATTTTGTCATTTTATTACTTAGTATTTTGAGACTAAAACTAATATGTTTGTTTGTAAACCATGTCAAAACCAATTTTTTTATATGTCACTCTTTTATCTAAAGAGGCATTATGTTGTCCATTTTATACCACACTTGTGCCTTGAAATCTTTTCTAAACATGTTTGTGTGTGTGTTACTTATTTGAGGGGGGTAGCGTTATGCTACCCAAAAGATGTCAAACTATTTTTGCCTTTGAGTCTTTGAAACATAACATTGATCACATCATTTGAGAATTTTTACACCATTAGGCTACTCAATTTGTTTCAAGACTTGTTTACCATTGAACTAAACACTATTTATTTTAAACCATGTCACATCATCCATTTGGACCTTGTTTATGCTCTGTTATGTTGTCCAATCTTGTCTAGCTTGTTTGGTCAAATCCTAGTTTTCATTGTTGAGTTTTCAATTAACCTTGTCAAATTTTGGATTCAAACATTAATTGATTTCTATTTAGGCCTCAATTTGTGGGGTTGATGCATAGATCTTTCTCTTTTGGGTTACATAACTTCAGTTAATTGATTACCCAAATTTGAAGACTATTGATTATTTTTTTGTTCAATGCCTATCCTCATCATTATTTGTGCCTTTGTTTGGGATAACATATCCTTTCTCTAAGAGAATTTTTCCTTATGGCTTATACCAAATAATCATGTTTATATTTGATTCTATGTGCCAGGTCTATGTCAAAGTTGTTTCCAAACTTGTTAGATAAAATTAAATTCACATCAATCATTTATTTTAAGTCTAGATTTTGGCACTGTTTGGCCAAAAGTCCTAGCACAACCTATTTGAGCCTAGATTTTGACTCCGTATTTGGAGAAAAGACCTAGAGACTCTTTTCCCTTTCCTATTTTAGACCTTATTTGGAACACTTTGACCTAGACTTTGACATGCCATTTTTTGTTTAGACACTTGACCTTTTGTGTGTATGACATTTGATGTTAGAATATTTTATGCCAAGTCTTAACACAAATTATTTTGGAGATACAAATCTATGATCAAATCATTGTTTGGAGATATAACTCCACTTTCGACCAAGTTAGACCTAGTTTGAACCATTTGTCCTTTGGACATAGTTTTTTAGAGTTTACAAAACTCTAAGACATTTATTTCAAAGCTTTTGTCATTTATGAAGATATGTCTAGCTACACTTACGGTGGAGTCATGTACAATCCAACTTATGATAGAATGGTTGCACAAAATCCCAATAGGAATCCATGCAAAGAAAGATTTTCTAAGGAGTTTTATTATTCTCCCTATAATAATCCATATGGGGAACATAGTCAAAATCCACAAAATACAAATAAAATTACCAATTAGGATGATATGGTTTATGAGGAAGACTTTGAAGACCCAAATATAGATAATGTTATTTGGGATATGAATCCATACCATCTTTACAATAATCAGTATAGAGAACATATTTAAGAACAATCTTATGATCCAACTCAAGATTAGGATGATATGGTTTATGAGGCAGACTTAGATGCTTTGGCTTGTGTGAGCAATCAAGCTCCACAATGCCCCTTCATCATTCTAGGACCTCATCCTTTGGCTTATGTGAACAACCAAGCTCCATACCACCCTATCATTACCATTTTAGGACTTCATCTTTTGGCTCATGTGAGCAATCATGTTCCGCAATTCCCTACCATTATCTAACCATAAGCCATTCCTTATCTAGTACCAATCCAATCAAAACCTTAACCCATCTAATCATTCAAAGACCAAGTTATGTTCAAAACTGGTATTTTCTAACTTATTAGAAACCAAGGCCAAGAAAACCAACCAATTCAAGATATTTTTATTGAACCAACAACTTGTGATAAGTTAACCTATGATGAATCATCTATTGATCCTATACTAGTTGTCAAGGAGTCTCACTTCGATGATCCAATCTTTGCTAAGTCACTTTTTTAATGATTATAACTACCTTTGGTCAAATCATTACCTTGACCATATGCATATTTTTCAAGAAACTCCTATTGACAAGCTAGTCTCTAAGGAGTTGTCTCTTGACCTTTTTCCCATCCTAGAGGAATCCCACACTAATAAAATAGTTTTTGTGGAGCCCATTATACCATCACAAGCTATTACTTGTCTAATACCAAACATTCAACAAGAAATCATTGTAACAAAGTACCCATTAGATGAAGAATCAAAATTAGAGTCAGGTTCTATTCTTGAACTAACATCAAATTTAGCATCAAAATCAACATTAGTCTCAACATTAGATTTAGAGTCCATTGAGTTGGAATTAGATGTAGAAATAGAATACATTCACGACTATTATAATATTGGTTACACATGCCTCATAGATAAATTTGAATACATTTGTGATACTTCTATAGTTTTTGAGGATGAGTACTTTAACTTTGACATGAGTTATCCTAGTATATTCTACGAGGATTGTGCAGCCTCTCCCTATTCTATTACCATTCCATAGGCCATTACCATCAACTAAAATAGCCATATTATTGGCATTCCATCTCCCATAAGTGTTGATACTGATAGAATCACACTTTTGTTGAACTGCATCCATGCTAGCATATCAGTTAAAGAAGAAGGCCAAAACCACATTCATATAGTAGAACACTCTCCTAGTGAAACCTTTTGAAGGAACTAGGGGAGAAGTAAATTTCAAACTCATCATCTTCTATGGAAAGTTTTTTGAAAGTAATAAAAGACAATCAAAGTCAAAATTCAATGTCCCTTAGTGAAACCTTCTCAAATTTATTATGGAACAATCAATATAACTTCATTGGTGAAAACCTCATTGAGGCACTGATAGCTAAGCATAAATTCCTTCATTGCTTGATGAAGATAATATCAAAGATCAAATTAAAATAGCTTCCAATCTATAACCTAATCAGATGGTAGCTACTCTCAAAATAAAATAACATAAAAATATGGTGATCTTATCAAGAGAATATTTAGAGGTCTCCAGCCCCACCACATCTAAGGTTATGTCAAATCTGACATCAATAACAATATGTGTGATTGAACATCCTGATCTTCATTTGTTTCCCAACCATTACCCATTCCATTTCACAATAAAACCTACCATCCATTATTTGTCCCTATTTACCATATATGGCTACACTTTCCTTTACAAAATATACAAAGATACCTTATCTCAATGTTTGAAGGAATTATAATCAATGACCAACAAAGATCACAAAATAATTCTTAGAATCCAAATCTATAGGCCATTCTTGATAGAGCAACTATTCAAATGAGGTGTGAGCTAGAAATTACCATAATTAATTATTTTGTTTGTATCCTTTGTTGATTAGGACACACATATCCACTTTAGTAGGAAAAATAGAATAAATATGTCATTTTACCATACCCAAGACAAATAGAATAAAAAACCAACAATCACCTAGACCAAAAACATGTACTATACCATTTCATTGCCAGGTCATTGTCATTGTCACATATCCATTTTCCATTTTTCTATACCCTACCATTTACCTTACCTTACCACTTGTGGGCAATCCTCTTACCATTTTATCCAATTTATCAAACCATCATTATCATAAATCAATGCCATTCCATTATATCATTCCATTCTTATATAGACCAAAGCTTGTTTTTAATCATCCTACCCAATCATGTTTTGACCTTGGTTCCTTTGGTTTTTCCTACACTTTTTACGAGGGGATTTGAATCAAGTTTCAAATCTTATCAAATCTATGTTTCAATGACAATCTATGAAAGTAGTTTGACAGTGGATCTGGTAAGATATATTTCATCTTGTATCAAGTTGATTTATGTGAGCCTGATTATAACTGCTTATGGGCAAATTAGTATTCACCAATCTTGCTACTAATTATAACCACCTATGGGAAAATTAGCATCATTGATCTAATCTATTGTATCCTAGTTATAAATACTTATGGGAAAACTAGGGGCAACATTTGTTTATCGTGCATTGCCGCATCACCTTGCCATTATTGTTTTCATTTGACTAGCCATTTGCTAGATTTGAGAACTTTTTGTTACCTGGTCAAGTTTTTCCTCACCTTTTATGTGGGAGGAATTATTGTGACTTGAGGTCATTTCAAGACTATGTGGCCATGATCAATTCATGTTGAGGTCACCTTAGTCCCCCTTTCCATGTGATCTCAACCTTTTACGAGTAGGTATCTTGTCATTCTCTAATGAGTTAAGATAACTCAAAATTTCAAAAACATTTAAATATTTCAAAATCCAAAAACATTTATCTTGTCTAAGCCTAGTTAGTTCTCCTTGATCTACCCTAATAGGGCATGATCATTATTAGGATGCTTTCTTTTACATTTTTTTCAAGATTTATATTTGTTTGTTTACTTAAATTTGTTTATTTGTTTGTGTGTTTCCTATTTTTTTATTTGTTTGTTCGATTGCCTCTTTGTTCACTTTCAGCACTGTTGCCTCAACTCAGTCTATATGTATGCATTAGATGATTCCTTATACATATTATTCTTTAGTCCATCCATATTCATATGTCAATATTAGCATCATGGTTTTTATCATTGGTGTATTATTTTTGAGTGTTTATTGGATCAAGAGTTAGTCCTTATGCATATTTTGGGATAGTCTTCATGGTGTTCTATCATGATGCCTACCATCACATGTTACACCAAAAATAAGCTTCAATAAGGTCTATAATCAATGGAGCTATAGAATTTTCTCCTTTGTACCTTGGAAAATCCTCTAACCCTTGATCAAATCAACCTATTAACCATTATAGTTGTATTATTGCTAATAAGGATGAGCATCTCCTCATTGGTATGTACAACTAAATCATTTCTATTGATCAATCTTATTCTTATATTCATATCTTTCATCACTTGGCACTCACTCATCTTTAATTTGTATTCCAGGTTATATCCTTGAGTTATGCTTGCTAATTAACCCTAACTAGGGAATAATCATCTTTATAAAATAATCCAAGTCCCCTTAATAATTATAACTAACTATGGGCGAATCATTATTTCAACTTTTATTCCTAATTATAACCACCTTTGGGCAAATCAATATCCTTTTTAAATCAATGCATGCAATAATTTTCTCATTTGGATTAATCTCAACCATGGGTTAATTCCACATTTCTTCTTGCTTATTTTTTGAAGGACCATCCATCAATAAATGTGATAGCCACTCCCTCAAGGAGGCATCATCATAGGCTTCCCAAAAACTCTTTGAAGCTTTTTCTTCAACCATCATCTTCTTTTTGGCATACAGGGCATCTCTCATTATTTGAAAAGACATTGATTTGCCTATGGTTTGCAACATCTTCCCAAATAGGGGTAAACTGTAGACACCTAAATCTGGCCACCAATGACCATCAATTAGGCTTTTGACTAATTTCCACCAAAATGAACAATTTGGTCTAAAAACACTAAAACACATTAAATGAGTTAAAATCGATACATTCAAGTGCTAATTTTGGCCAGAGTATTATTAAATGGGACAATGCAATTTATGAAGAAGCTAACTTTGATCAAGTCATTTTGAGTTAAAATGCCAATTTTACACCTAGGTGCTCTAGATTTCTCTTTTTTATCAAATTTCTTGTAAGAGACATGTGCCTTTGTTAGTTTGCATTGACAACATCCTAAATGGGATAATGGTTCCAATGCATCTAACATCAACTTCTAATTCCAATCCAATCAAATTTTGAGCCAATAATATGACATTTTGACTAATTTGATTAATTTGTGCACAAATTTCTAAGGTTTTACATCAAAGTTGACTAATCATGTTTAAGGCTAATTAAACCAAATCAACTGCTTAAGTTTATTTTCCATGGAAATTTTTCATCATAGGCTTCCAAAACACTCTTTAGAGCTTTTTTTTCAACCACCATTTTATTTTTGGTATACAAGCCATCTCTCATTATTTGAGAAGACATTGGTTTGCCTATAGTTTGTGACATCTTCCTAAACATGGGCAAACTGTAGACACCTAAATCTGGCCACCAATGACTATCAATCAGGGTTTTGACCAATTTCCACCAAAATGTACAAATTGGCCTTAAAACACTAAAACATATTAAATGAGTTAAAATTGATATATTTAAGTTTCAATTTTGGCTAGAGTATCATTAAATTGGATAATACAATTTATGAAGTAGCTAACTTTGATCAAATCATTTCAAGTTAAAATGCTAATTTTGTACTTGGGTGCTCTAGATTGCTCTTTTTTTTATCAAATTTATTATATGGGACATGTTCCTTTGTTATTTTGCATTGACAACATCCTAAATGGGATAACGGTTCCAATGCATCTAACATCAACTTCTAATTCCAATCTATTCAAATTTCAAGCTAATAATATGACATTTTGACCAATTTGATTAATTTGTGGACAAATTTCCAAGGTTTTACATCAAAGTTGACTAATCATGTTTAAGGCTAATTAAACCAAATCAAGAGCTTAAGTTAATTTTCTATGTAAATTTTTGAATATTTATTTTTAAAAATTGATTGTCATTAACTGCATCATCAAATGACATCATCAATAGGGTGGCATCCACAAGCCATAAATGCCACAAATATCTAAATTAATGCCTCCCATGCCTTATTAAGACCCTTCATGCCTAGTTAATGCCCCTCTATCCCAAATATTGATGAGCTTATTTATGAATTTTAACTACATATTTGAATTAATCCTTAGCCACACATCTTCATCATGAGATGGATGGTTCAGGTTGATTCTAAACCATTCCAAAAATATATAAATAGGAGGTCTTGCCTATTGATTTTGAAGCTTGAATAATTCAAAGTTATAATGCTAAATTGATTTCAAAACTTCATGCAAATTAATATTTTCAATCCAAATTGTTGAGTCAAGCCAAGCCAAAGCCAAACATGGTGCTAAGGAGAGATGAAGGTAGCCACACTTCATTGATGTAGACTTCATGATCACAAACTAAGTAAGCCACATCAACAAGTTATTTGGAACATCTAAGGAAGATGAAATAAGGTTTATTTTGCATTTTAGTTGTGCTTTCCATTCTAGTTTTGTTAGCTAAGCTCCCCCACTGAGATAGGATTAAGGTGTTAGCATTAATGTGTGTTGTTTGGATTTGTTTTATTCACTAACACAATACTAATACCCCCCTATTAAAATCTTATGTTCAGACCTTAGACTAAACCTTGAAAGGATAATATGCATATAAATTTGAACTTATTGTATAACTATAAGAAAACACATAAAACTGAAAATAACAACATACCATAACAAGGGATTACATGGGGAAAACCCTTTTGGGAAAAAAACCACACACTCTAAAGTATCTAAATATGTTACTAAAAATTAAATAATAGTTACAACATACTTACAGAACAAGCCTTCACAGGAGCATCACCAATATACAACGATGAGAAAACTGGTTCAGAGCTTTAGTGCCTTGTATAACTCTCTTGAAAAATTAATTACATACAAAGATTACAAATCTTTTTCTTCTAAAATATAAAAAGGAGAGAGGTCTTAATTATATAATTTATATAAAATTAGAAAAGAATGAGGGAGGAATTTCATGAATAAGGAAAAAAAGTACCACCCTTAATGGGATCACTATTGATGAATAGTGGCATGCTTTGTTGTCTTATGCATAGGTCAAAATTAGATCCTCCACTTGTGACAAATCATCATCCACTTTCATATGCTTCCAAACCTAGTGCTCCACTCACATTTTTAACTTTTCCCCTACTCAATACCATGAGGCCAACTAAGAAGTGCATCCCATATCTCTTTTGTTTTTTTTCACCTAAAGTAAAAACATGTGAATCACTAAAGACACCCAACTTGTCCTTTAGTGGATTAAGATTACCTACTCGATTTACATCATATTTATCTCATGTAGACTCCTCCATGGGCTATACCAACTCATCCATAATCCACATCATCACCTGCATCACCTACACAATCATTACCAACCCACCATTGCCACTCATCACTTAAATAGTGCCTATCAATAGTGAATGTGAATAGTAGATCATGAATAGTGATTTGTGAATAATAACTCATGAGTAGTGTCCTAACTTTTCAAGGTTGAGACACATTAATTCCCAACATTCTCCTAATTGTCAAATACCTTGTAAGACCTAGAGGAACTGCACCATCATGAACTTAACTACTAGGGGCCAAGAGGCCCATAAATTCCAAACACCATCTAAAATTATCTATACTCTTAGGCTTATTCAATGAATTTGCAACATTCATCAAAGTCTATACCTTTATCATCTTCACCCTACCATCTTTGACCATGTCTCTCAAAAAATGATATTATACATCTATATGTTTGATCTTGGCATGAAATGTTGGGTTCTTTGCTAGGAAAATAACACTTTAACTATCATAATGAACTATCACTGCACCCTATTTCAATCCAATAGCTTAACATAGTCTCTTAATCCATATGGATTATTTATATGAATGAGTATTTATCATATACTCTACCTCTATAGTGGACAAAGTGACCATAGCGTATCACTTACTCATCTAACTTATTGCACCACCAAATAAAGTAAACACATAAGCACTAGTGAATCTTTTGCTATCAACATCACCTACCTAGTCTGAATTCACATAACCACAAATGTCAAGAGGATATCTATCTTCAATCAAATTACCATAATAACATAAGTAATACTTTGAGGTACCCTACAATTATATAAATAACCTTTTAATTGCATCCCAATTAACTCCACCAAGATTAGACATATAATGGGAAAGAACTCCCACTACATCATAACATACATTAAACTTCCAACTGCACTCTAGTAAGGCACTCTTCTCATGTCTTCCATCTCTAATGGGGAGGTAGGACATTGTGCAATAGATAACTTTATTCCAACTAAAAAAGTAACACATAGTGGTCCACAATCCTTCATTTTAAACCTATATAATATTGAAGTCACATAATTAATTTGGCCAATACATAGCTTTCTATTCTATCTATCTCTTCTAATCTCCATCCCAAGAATGTGTCTCACAGTACCAAGATCTTTCATCTAATTTTTTTTTAAATTGAGATTTAAGCTCTAAAATCAAAAAATTCCCATTGCCATCAAACAACTTATCCTCAATGTATAAATCAATAAGTAGGAAATGATCACCATCAATTTTATAATAAACATAATGATCAGATTTAGATCGCTCAAACCTCAAACTCAATACATATGTATCAAATTTGTTGTACCACATCTTAGGATGTTGTTTGAGACCATACATGGATTTCTTTAACTTTCAAACCAAATTTCTTATACCTTTAACCACATTGTGCTCTAGATGTGTCATATAAATCTCCTCCTCTAAATCACCATGAAATAAAGTAGCCTTCACATCCATTTTCTAAATCTCTAAATCATAAGCTAATGGAATAGAAATCAAGAACTAATATATGTCATTTTAGTAATAGGAGAAAATATCTCACCATAATCAACACCCTCAATATAAGATTAACCTTTTACAAATAACCATCAAATATTGAGTCATGTATCACACTCACATATCTCATGAAAATCAATATATTTATGAAATTTAAAATATGTTATCTACTTAAAATAAAATAAATAGTGTATGGAAAGAAGTGAATTAACAACGTAAGAAAATACTTGGAGGTTCTAATTTTTGAATGTTAAGATATATTTTTTATTTGTTTGGATTTTTGAAAAAAAATTTTATATATATATATATATATATATATATATATATATATATATATATATATATATATATATATATATATATATATATATATATATATATATATATATCTACTTATATATATATCTACTTATGTATAATAACAATGTAAATACATGATATTTATTGAATTTTTGACACGTTTTCCTTCAAATGAGGCTAATTGGTAAGCTCCCATACTAATATTTTTAGTGATTACAAATACACCCAACCAATTGGGCTTGAATTTTCTTTTGTTATCTTTTTTAGCATTTCTTTAAGTATAAGATCACCAATTTGGAATTCATGATCATAAATTTTATTGCCATATGCTTAATAAAATTTTAAATTTTTGAGAGCCTATATGTGTATGTTATTAATAATTTCTAATTATAGGCATTTTTACTGATATTCATTATCTTTTTATAATTTCCTTGAATGAGATTCGTAAATATTATATTTATATCTCAGGAGGGAGTATAAATTTTATTCTATAAACAAGAGAGTAAGTTGTAGCTTTCATTGGTGTGTGTAAACTTGTGTGATATTCCCAAATAACATAGATGATTTGATTATACCAATTTGTTCCATGTTTTACAATAATCTTGCTTAAGATTTTATTATTTTATTTAGCTTGACCATTTCATTATAAGTAATAAGGAGTGGAGAACGTATGGCATCTTTTGAAATAACACAAAATCTTTTGATTCTTTTATTTTTTAAATATCAACTATTATCTATTATAATTGTATAAAATAAGTTGAACACATGATAATATGTGTTAATATAAAATTTCAAATATCCTCACCTATTTTTGATTATAAATATATAACTTCTACCCATTTTGTATAATATTCAATGTTTGTAATGATAAATTTGTGTCCTAAGGATTAAAGATTTATTTTTCCAATTAAATCAAATCTCTAAAGAGAAAAAGGCCATGGAGAGACAATAGGTTATAGTGCATGTGATGGGATATGATTTAGATTGATATGCCTTTGACATTGGAAACATAATTTAGCATATTTGTGACATTAGTGTTCCACTATTGGCCAATATTTCCCTTGACCCAAGAGCTTGTAAGACATGGTCGTACCATTGAAATGGCCTCCACATTCACTATTATGAACTTAAATTGATTCGAGTTTTAATATCATTTACACATCATAATAATTGTTTATCAAAGGATAATTTAAAGAGGGATTTGGAAATGAGTACATAACTCATGGTTAGGCATTGTATAAAATTTGTATCCTCTATCATAGCATTAAGGGGAAAATTATATATATATATATACACACACACACACACACACACACACACTATTCAAGATTTTTTGCACTTTAGGTGAGTGAAAGAAGTTCTAATGCATTGATAATTTTAATATCAACTGAAGGATTTCACAATTGTTGAATAGTTAATACTGCATGATCATCATTAATATTAATTATAATTAAAGATGTAGCACTAGCTATAGTATCATCATGTTAGTTATATTTATGAGGAACACTTTCAATAGAGAAAGGAGAGAAGTGTATTATGAGATGTTGGACCATATATTAATATAGGATGATCATGTCTTTCTTTGTTTGATAAACATTTATAATTTGATCTATGATATGTTGTGAATAGACATATACACAAATATTTAATGTACACATTTTTTATGTTCACAAGCCTAGTATTTCATCTTCATATTATACTATGTTACTTTTTATAAAATTAAGAAATGAAAATCAAAATGAATATTTTCACCTTGAGGATTAATAATCACAATCTTTTCCCAACACATGTAGCACATTTAGATTCATTAAAATGCATGGTACACATGTCATTATCGACATTATAAGAAGAGAATTTGTCTTAAAATTCAACATTAATGGGTAATGGAACATGTAATGGGTGCAGTCACTAAAACTAACATGTAATGCTAAACAAATGCACTTATGACCATCTGTCATGCACACTTAACATATGCTCAATTCCATAGTTTTAAATTACTTTTTCTTTTACTTATATGCAAATTACCCTCCATCTTTATGAAAATTTGATAATATTTATTCATCTTCCTCATTATAAATATCTTAAACTCATCCCTTGACTAATTCATACTTCCATTTTGGTTATCCTTACTCCTCAGGCAAGATCACTCCTTTAGGACAAACCCACTAACTAGTAGTGTCTAAAGTTGTTAGTTTCATTCTCCAACTAAATAATGGCTATATTCTCAAATTCAAATCCATATAATGGGTTATCATATGTGTTTTTAAAGTCCTAATTGAATAAATCATTTAAGGATCACTATGTAAACACATTGTGTGTGTGTGTGTGTGTGTGTGTGTGTGTGTGTGTGTGTGTGTGTGTGTGTGTGTGTGTGTGTGTGTGTGTGTGTGTTCACTATAGACTACCATTATTACAAACACTAGAATTATTATGACTGCACATTGAGAGAACATCACCTATTATTCCAAATTCTAATTCCACATATCCCAAGTAGCCTATATCTAGATCTAATTACACCAACAAGGTCACAAGTCATTGTTCAAGCTTATAATCAAACTAGGATTGCACCAACATATAACATTACACTAGTATTTCACACACCATTGTAGCATGGGATAACTACATGGTGTTTGATTCCTCTTCAAAATATTGAATTAGAGTGAATAAGAAGCTAAATAGTAAATCCCATAGTGAATTGAGTGACCTAAAATATATACATAGGATCTGCAGGTAAATTTACAAAACTTAGAACTCATAAAAATGACAAAAACTTTAATGGATGTTAGTGTACCATATACACAACATGCAAGTCAACCTTGTCCAAATAGTGTGAACTTGTCCCATAATTAAATGGAGTATTGTTCTTGATTCATAGTGATCTCACATAGTCCCATAGTCAAGTACATAGTCTATATCATAGTCCATCAAATCTAAGTTCTAGCTAAGTTAATTATCTTTGGTACTTTCCCCTTTTAACACATTTCTATAAATAGCAAGTTTCTAAACAATAATGTGTATTTATTTCATATCTTATAAATTTTTATTTTAATCATCAATTAGTTATAATCATATTAATACTTTATTAATTTATAATTTAGATAAAACATATTGATGAACCCACTTCATTTGTTGAGTAGTGCAAGCCTTAGTTTTCCCTAAGGTTTCCTTCTAAAATTTTTTTTATAGTTTTAAATATTTTTTCTTTTTTTATTAGGTTGGAATTTTTTCTATAGTTATCTTATCTCTCTCCTCTTATTATCATTTTAGTATTTATAAAATTTAAAATGGATCTAAAAGAATATCTTCCTTCTATTAACGCTTACGATGGTTATAGTTACTTTCCCTCTAAATAGGTCAATTATATCACAATCCAAAAAGTAAGGTGGATCATCCTATGGTTCCAAATAAAATTATCCAACATGTCCTTCCACAACCCCTCCACTCCTGCATATACTCATGATGGTGTTTCTATGCATATTTAATTAAAAGCAACTAGGGTTTATGCTTGTGAATCCCTTCAAGATCAAATCATTAATATGAGAAATTCAATATAATAATTTCAAGATCAAAATTAGTATTTCATTTCAAATATCACATTATGAGAAAATCATATCACATATACAAATAATCCATAATATGTTATTATTAATCATGCAGTTGTATCTTCATCTAGCAATTTTATGTCTAACAAGACTTCATACCAGAGTTGCAAGCTACAAAAATATACATATATAATGAATGATTTAAAAATTATTTAAAATTTTAATAAATTTTCAAGTGTGATTCTAAGAGAAATTCTTCGAAACAATTTTATCAAACTACCTCCTATACATGCACTAGAGATAAAAATATTATTGTGCATATCATAGAATGCATGGGCATCATATAGATAGTTTTTTGGCTTTGAAGGAAAAAATAAAAAATATAATTGATATTGATCCTAAAATAAATAAATCAATCAATAAACCCACTCACATTATGATTACATCTTCTAAATCACAAATAAAAAAAGAACAAAAAGGGTAAGTATGAATACAAAAGAAAAAAAAAGAAAAGTATGGATTCAAAAGGAAAAATTAGAGTAAGAAAAGATTCAAAAGGAAAATTTAGAGCAAGAAAAATTAAAAAAGTAACAAGATGAAAAATATAAATTACAAATTTAATGTATCATAGAGGCAATATCACATAAATAACAAGAAAAAATTCAAGACAATCAAGAAATCACCTTTTTGAAATGGTTTCTCATGAAGGAATTTATAAATCCAAATGCTCCGACAAATCATAATGATACAACTATGATTTATAATGATTAAATTATTATATCTACTCCATAAATTAGGGGAAAATATAAGGTCCATCCTAAAAAAAAATTGGTTACATCTTTAAGTCAAGAATTCAAAACACAAATTACTTATCTTCCTAATACTCAAACCATGAGACATGATTCTTCCATAGTCTAAAATGAGATCCAAGATCATAAAAATTTTGAGTATATTAAAAATCAACATAATTTATAGGGAATAACTCTAATATATGGTGGAATGATTTTTTCATACACCTTATGTTCCAAATGGCATCTCACAATTTCAAGAATAACCAAGTCTATGTGAGCAAGTAGGAAAGTCCATGAATCATAAATGAACCCACTATCCCATACCCAAAATGAATATGGGATGCCTCATAATTACTCTAATACTCTTATAAAGACTCTCCAACCTTCATATTGGTCTAAGGACAAAATTCAACACAAAATATCTAAGAACTACTTTATGTCACTCTCTAAATTTGGTTCTCCCAATCCATTCAAGTTTGAGTAAAAGGTATCTAATTAAGTGGATTAAAAACACTTTTAAAATGAAATAAAACTTAAATATAACTCCTAAGGTTAAGAATTAAAGTTTTGAATAGTATCTGTAGACACCAAAAATCTACACACCATGATTCAAAATATTGAAATACCCCCTGGACTACCCTAGGACCCCCTTGGGACCAATATCACCTTTCAACCCCTAATCAGCCTATTTCATAGTTAAGTTTAACTTAACTAGATCAACCTTTCCTTCTATCCATTTTTAACCTTTTCACTCAACCATTGATCGTTAGGTTGACTATCAACGGTCACCCTAGCCATCGATGGTCAAGGTACACTGTCCCAACCAAAAGCATGCAAATTACCCACCTTAATTTTATGAAAATGGCCTATCTAATTCCAGTTGTGATCCATTAGATGGATGAGTTAATTTTATAAATCCTAGTACATGTGCTTTTTTAACTCTCTCACCTTGCCTATAAGAAAGAGGAACAAAGAGATGAAAATCCATTTGTAAACATCCAGAAACATCTATAAATCTTCAATTATTATCAAGAGTTTTGTGTATCTAGGATTTTATTTCTTATAGGTTAATCACCATCAATAATCCAAAAATTTTATAAGAGATTCAATTGTCCATCATCTCTCCACTAAGCCTTCAAGTACCATTACTCTACCAAAATCAAGCTAGATTCCACCAATAGACTAGCTGCCTCAACCATCCACCCAATCAACTTTTGATAAGATAAGTATTTGATTCTTAGTATTCATTTACTTTATTTTCAGTTTGAAATCAACCCAGGCCTTACCCACCTCCTAAAATCCATATTTTGGATCTCTTTAATTATCAATTTATCAACTCAGATCCAAACATAGTAACCGTTAATGGTTGTCTCAACCATCGATGGTCATCCTGACTATTGATTGTCACCTCAACCACCAACAGTCATCCCAACCACTGATGGTCACTGTGTTACCAAAAAACATCAAGATAATTTCACCTACCTATACCCAATCAAACTTAATTTTTTGTGTTCCTTCCTATTCATGGACTCCTTTCTACTTTTTTGAAGCATGCCCCAACACCTTAGCACTAGTTATAATTAGTTGATTACTAATTAAATCATTTCTAGTTTATTTTCTTAGCAAGAATTCTTATATTCAATTTTAGTATCTTTTTGATTCATTTATTCAAGTACATTTTTTTTCTATTTATAAACTTAATTGTTTAAAAAATGTGGATTGATAGCCACTGAGAAAGTTCTCTCTTTTAGAATCTATCCATCGCTAGGAAATCCACCCAACTATTTGTCTAACAAAATTTTTTGCTTTAGTGCTTTCTTATTTGTAGGTCATCCTCCCAAGCTAAAAATGATCTCTTCACAATATTTTTATTTCTATGTGCACACTATTAATCAAGTTTTTCAACCATACCCGTACTTAGTTTTTTCTCGTTCCTCTTTCTCAATAATAAACAAGAAATACATTGAAACATTTTGGCATGCCCAGTGGGACCCTTATGTCTTCACTTAGGTTCTTGTTTTCCAAAATTGGGGTTCTTGTTTTCAAAATTGGCCAAATCACATATTCATATGATTCAAATTCATAATTATGATAGAATTCTATACATTGGTACCATTATTATACATAATTTTAACATGAGACATATCTAAGGTGCATATGTTATGTAACATGTGCCTAACATTATAAAATCCAAATCAATTTTACATTTAAAAATCACTCAATCTTGAAAAGTTTTTAGGTTGGACTTGATCATTCAACCTCACCAGGATATAATTATCATTGGGTTGCACAATTGAGCTAATCTTGACTTTCAAGTGGCATCTCACTTTTATTTCAAAGTTGGGGCATATGCCTCTCTCCCTCCCCCCCCCCCCTCTCTCTCCCCTTGTATATATGTACATTAAATATTTATCTATATTTATTCTAATATTAGTTTCAAATCCTTATAATGATACATATTTTGTAAAACAACTCAACAATAGGTAAGATAGTCACATTGACATAAAGGTGTACTCCTAAACTTTACTCTTTCAATATTTTTTTTAAGTAATTTTAACCCATATTATATGAACTTATTTTACACTTTAACATGATCTTGGTTTTAGGTCACTCACTATAAAATCACTCAATTTCAACTCAAGAAAATATAAGATGTGTATACACACCTGAGTACTTATTCCTTTCCTTTAAAATAGTAATTTCATTACTAGATTAAAGGGCAAGAACTTTAGATGGTATTTTCTAACTATGTATCACCTCAGTCTTATACACTTGCAATATTTAGACCTTGGTTATTACTATTATTTCTATACTCTCTTTGTCTACAAGCCTCACATCTACTCTATCTTTTACCTCTTGACTTATCTCATAGTTTGACCAGTCTTATATTGATGACATAGATATTCTATCTTAGCCATAATGCTTAAAATGTACTTATATTACACCTCTAAATTTTTTGATCTTATAATAGTTTTATTACTCTATAAACACTAACATATAAGATATATGGTAACATCAATTTTACTATCATACCTTGATGCAAGGGTCTAATGACCTAAAATCAACCAATTTACACATGAAAAGTATCTTAATGGTTGGCCTAAGTGATTTAATGAGAATTATCTCCTGATAGGATTGATATAAATATAATATCAACCCTCATTTGGTTCTCACCTCTAAATACCTATAAATCATACTAAAGAACTTTCAAAGAGCATTTAATTAATCAAAAATTTCCCTACTTATTCCCATTTCCAAACCAAACATAGGGATTACACATCTATAAGTTTGAAGTACTAAAGGAGCAACCCAAGAGCATGATTTTCCAAGTTACAAGTTAGGTCACTATTATACTTACTTTACACACATTGCATGATTCACACATAGGGTAGAAGTACATCATTTTAAATCCCTCTTCAAAGTATTGGCTATATAGGTAACATCCTTTGGCAGTGGGGTCATTGGGGTTAGATTAACACTATATTCCTAAAAATGCATTTTTATTCAAGGTCACATTCAAGATGGGAAGCTAGGGTTTTTATATTTCATAAAGAGTAATAGTTCATGACCTAGATATAAATTCACCAAAGTGAAGGTGAATCAAAATACAAAAGCATATTACTAGTTGCATCTTATTTCACTAGATATTCCATATAAGACACTATCATCAAACTCTAATAGTAGTGTTGATGTAACCATCCAAGGTTGATGCAATTATCTATATAGTTAGATACACTAGATCTAGAATTTGATAATTGTTCCATAAATATCTTCCTACCTAATTTCAACATGTCCTAGATCTGTAACTGCATTGGCATTAGAAAAAGCTAAGTACTTCTCGTCTTTATCTTTTTTATATCTAGTAAAGTTATAGTTTCGATATTTAGACTATCTTAATATAAAAAATTCAATGTATGTTTCTATCTAAGTTTAGCATTTAATTGGCCTACTATATATTTAATTAACACCCTTGTACTTTTTCATTTATATATTCTTAACCCTAAGCTTAAAGTTAAATACATACTACACCATTTCATTTTAGGGTTAAACACTTGAAAAGTGAAAATAATGAGAGAATAGCATCCAACCACTCATTTTTATTAGATATTGATAATATGTAAAATCTTATCTACTTCTTGATCAATGGGATGTATGAGTTGATGAGAAAACCACTCTGAAACATTCCACATCTAGGTCTTCTTCATCTCCTTTGTCTACAATTGTTTGTGAGGACCTAGTTCCTATTGTTTATGATAATGAAGATTTTATTTCTCTTGTTTGGCCACTTTATCCACCTCCTTCACATTCTATGCCTAACTAGTCACATAACACTCTAAATGTAACATATTATATTATTAGTAATCCATATAATACTCATTTCACTCATGCAAAAAGCTTTGGTGTTGCTCTTTTGGGTCATGCCATTAGAGATGATCTAGCATTTTTTCTAAGTCAATGGCTCACCCTAAGTGGGATTCTTCCATGCACTAGGAATATTATTCATTTTTAAGAATAACACATGGGAACTCATCCTTATTCCTAAGGGAAGAAAACTTATAAAATGTAAATGGGTCTATAAGACCAAATATGTTATAAATGGATCAATTGATAAGTAAAATGATTGAATAGTAGCCAAGGGTTTTTTTATAGATTCAATGGGTTAATTAATCTAAAAATTTTACCCTTTCACATAAGATGGATTCAACTAGGCTTGTACTTTCAATTTTTTCTTCACATCCTTGGTTGGATCATAAAATGTATGTGAAGAGTACATTTTTTCATGGTGATATCCAAGATGATATATCATGAATAGTATCCAAGGGTTTTTTTATAGGTTCAATGGGTTTATTAATCTAAAAAATTTACCCTTTTCACATAAGATGGATTCAACTAGGCTTGTACTTTCAATTTTTGCTTCACATCCTTGGTTGGATCATAAAATGTATGTGAAGAGTAATAGGCTCATGAATTTGTACAAAACTCATTATTGGTTTTCATAATCCATTATTCTCTTTATGGCCTCAAAAACAATCCTAGAGCTTTCTATGAGAAGATAAGTAGTTTTTTATTGAGTTATGACTTCTATCATTGTGAGTTAGATCACAATGTATACATCCTAAAGCATGGTGAAGATATTTTGATTTTGGTTCTATATGTCGATGTCCTCACCCTCACTAGTAGTTTATATTCCTTTATTTAGGACATCATAGACAAGTTGGTAGATAGGTTTGATATGACATATTTGTGACTTATTCATTATTTCATTAGCTTATATGTTTATCAATATTTTAAGGATATATCTATTGGGTGGTATAAATATTCCCTAGATATTCTTCAACTTTTTGGAATGGCTGATTTTAATCATATCTCCACTCCATATCAATCAAGTTTTGTTTCATTTTATAATTTTGTGACTCCTCTTTTTTATTTGACTTTGTATCAACATTTTGTATGTAGTATTTTATAACTAATGCACACTCATATAAATATGAATTTCACATGAAACCCATGAGAGTCATTGGAAATCATCCAAACACATTTTTATCTTTGTTTGTGGTGCCACACACTTTGGTATATACTACATACCATATAACTCTCCAAACCTTAAAAACTATATTGATTCAGATTGGGATGGAAATCTTGACACTTATAAGTCCACTTATAGATTTGTATACAAACTTAGTTGTACTCTAGTTTCATAAGTTTTAAAAAACTAGAAAACTATTTCATTATCCTTTATTGAGGTTGAATACAAAGGTGTTTTTAAATCCAATTATGAGATACTTCAGATTTGATAGTTTTTTAAAGATTTTGGATTCACACAACATAGTCCTACTATTATTTGGTGTGACAACTAAGTGTGATTTATATTACATGAATTATTAATGAGCATAAATGAACAAAAAATATTGAGATCACATGAAATTAATTCAATAACTTATTTAATATGGAGTCATTTCTTTGGATTTCATGCCTAATACTGACCAGGTTACTGACATATTTACTAAGCCCTTGGTGTCCCTTTTTACATTTACTTTAGATCATTGTTTGGAGTGAAGGAAGTTAGACTTGGGGGGATTAAACATGAATTCATTCCTTTCTTATTTTTCTTCTATTTGTAAATGGGTACCTTAGCAAGCATATTAGTTTCGACCCATATTTTTGTGTTTTTTACTCTCCTTAACTATCACTTAAGGGAAGATGTTGGGGTGTTCACATTAGACTATGTGTATTTATTTATAAACACTAGATTATATTAATATTTTCGAAGGTGCTTAACTATGTTCACTTATGTTTTAGTTATTAGTTTTTTGTTTACTCTTTATTAGGTTTTGCACATGGATTGGAAATTTTCCTATGAGGTTGTTATAACAAACTATGATTTGTCCAACCCCTCTCTCTCCCTATTTATTGGGAACTCCAATAGCACATATGGATGAAAAGTGGAGATATTAAAATATTTTAATAAGATATTTGAAGAAATATATATTTTTTTCATTTATTTTGATTGTTTATCTTCTTGGTAAAGAAACTTGCTTTATGTGGCTCTAGTATTTTGAATAGATCCTATAAACCTGTGTAGCCTCCTTTGTCATTAACATGATAATACATTGGAATTTTTTGGATCAATTATAACATTGAACTATTAGCTTCAATACTATTTATTTCATCCATGGTGTCATACCCTTTTTATTGATAGTCATGTCTTGTGGGAGTGGAAGGACGTTGAGGAATAACATGTTTACCACCACCTATCTATGGTGACCAATGATATATCTTCCCTCATTAATATTTGATAATGTGAAGAGCATAATCTAATATTATTATTGTATTAATAATTATAGGAGGGGGATAAAAATGATTCATGAACACCCTTTTGTGCAAGGTAGTGACAAATAATAAATAATATTGTATATTGAAACAATGCAAAATAAGGAAAGCTTGAGATTGTAAATTATGTGTTTTATACTTCTTATGATGTTTGGTTTTGATTAATTTATATATATGTAATTAATAATATCTTAAAAATAACTCACCTTGTAATATTAAACTTCAAAATAAGTAAAAATTTTCACTCATTATTACCATGGTTTGAATTTGAATCTTTAAAATTTGCAACAAGAATGAAGGATGCAACTAGACAATGTGTGTTTGTTTTGTAGGCTCTCAAATATACTGATCCTAATCATAAATAGTGAACACATCCAAAAATACACTAAATATGGAGGATTTAAATATTCCCATATGAACACTATCCCATCTCTTGGCACATTGAAAGTAATTTATTGACACTAACCACTTTTTGGTACACTAAAAGGTAAATGGTTGAAGGCTTATTATGGATGAAAATAAAATTGTAGATGATTTTGATAAATCGTGAGGTATATAAAACTAAAATTTCATATAGTGTTGTCTAATGGTTTGAGTATTGGGCAAGTATCAATCACATCATAACTCAAGTACAATTGATGACCAATTTTATGATAATGATAGATCTTATGAATTTTAACACTTTTCCCATTAATGATAGCTCTTATGAGTTTTAAAACTATCAGAACATAGTTTCTAGGAAAATAAGAGAAAAAAAATGAAAAGTGAAATTGAAATCCAAGGGATCAAAAACAAAAGTAAAGGTTCACTAATATGTTTTACCCTATTTTTAATTAAAAAATTAAATGTTTAAATTATTATAAGTGTAAAATAGATAATATAAATATGTGAAAGATATACAATAATAAACAATTTAGATGTTGACAAATTGATAAACATGGAATACTACTATTTTAAGAAAGCAGTAGAAAGAAAAAGCTTAGCTAAAAATAGCATATTTATTGACTGTTCCACATGTTTTATAGTGAAAATATATGAGAGATGATTTTGTACATTTAGGAGTAGGAGTAGAATCAAAAACTACTTTTGGATAAGTCCACTATGAGTGGATAAAATCATAGGTTGTTGGAGTCCATTGATTATACACTGATCCAAAATGTCTATAATGAGTGAGTGATAGGAAATAAAAAAAGAATAATAATTCAACAAATGATTTATTAGATCTAGAATCAAATAATATTCCTAGACATGGCCAATATAAGTGGACAACAACACAGGCTGCTCTATTTCATTCAACACAGACTTGTCCTACCAAGCCAAAAAAATCTATATAGAGAAAAAATAAATTTATACATACATACATACATACATACATATATATATATATATATAGAGAGAGAGAGAGAGATAGATAGATAGATAGATAGATAGATAGATATAGATATAGATATAGATATTATATTTAAACACACACACACATAGGTTAGTGATTGATAGGTGTTAACTTTGATATAATATTTATCACTATATATTTTGTACCTACTTATTCTCAGTAATTTGAGGTGTCTCACTTTTAATTATGCCATAAAAAAACATTTTTTTTTTAAATTTTATCTTTGAATCCCCAAGGGTACTTTGATACCTTTAAAACCTATAAAAAATAGGGGGTGTAATGGGGCTAAGGTGACCTTGATCACCCCCTTGGTGGTTGAGCATTGCCTATGTATCCAATAATCAAAATATGGAAATAAAATACACATATTTATCCCACCTAAATTAAATGTGTAATTGTGATCCTTTGACTATATGTATGTAACTATAAAATGGATTTGTTACTTTACAGTGATAGCTCTTGACTTAATTTGGAATGATCTTAACTTTATGTATGGCTAGTCCTTGTGAATGATCTTTCATTTGGAGAGAATGGGATATTTTTTATCACTATGAAAAAGTAATCAACCTTGAACCAAGTTAATAGAAAGTGGTTTGAATGAATGACCTTTACAACTGTGTATTTATAGGTGAACTTTTTGATAATTTTATTTATCTAACCTTATGAAAAGTGTAATAATATCAAAAATGATCATTTAAATTTTGGAAACCAACTATTATTTGGCATAATATGTGACCATCCTAAGTGGGCGAGAATGTGGAAACATTATTTTATGTGTATGGTAGAGTTCTCACTAAAGATAAATGACACATGTCATGAGTTAGAGACACTTTGAGTATGATTTTAATTAGCTTGAGTATTTTAAATTGAAATTTACGTATAATATTTATGATTAAAAAAGGGTTGAGACCATATATATAAAAAAGGATTAGACTAATTGTGAATAAGAGTCACAGTTTTGTGCACAAGTCATGTGGTTTGGGATTGTCAATAATTAGCATTGCCAAGTACCTGTGAGCATATTTATGTTTATATAAATTCCATTATTAAATGTATATATATATATATATATATATATATATATGAAAAATATAGAGTTGAATTATATTTTATTATGTTTATTATTTATCACTACCTATGTATAGTCTCTTGAAATGCTCTGCAACCACTCTATGATCGCTCGGTTCCAAAATAAAATTATTAGGTAGTTATTTATGAAAGCCTAGATACTTGAAGAAACCCATACTACTCCATTATCCAATGATATTATATTTATGTTTCTTACCATTTTTATACCAAATATCCATATGCCTACCTATCAAGGTGATTTATTAATATTTACTAGTCCTTGACTTTGTGTGTAGGTTTTGATTTTGTCTTTATTTTCCCTAAAACCTATATCCACTTTTGACACTTGATTGAACTTAAATAATGGGGTTGAAATATGTATTTGAATACATAAAACATTATATTATTTTTTCTTGATAATTAATTAGATTATAGTAATTTGAATAGGTCTTAAACCACATGTAGTTTTCCCACCACTGTGTATGTGTGCTCAATCGTGTTCCACTAGAAGGCAATGAAACTTTTTGGATTTTAAAACATGAAAAATTGAAAATTTGAGCTTGTGTTAGTGTTCAGACTTATATTTTTATATTGATACTTTGAGTTTTTTTTATATTAATATTATTTTGGATAGTGTCTTTACGATGCACAAAAAAATCTCTCAATAATAAAGTAGCTTTCAATGTAATTTACCAATGATTCAGACCTTAGGCTTGTATTGTATTCATATATGAATCTTTGGATATTTTCCCCATAACTAATATGGGAAACATGCATGAAAGGAATATAATATTCAAAAACAATTCCTTACACTAAACCATGAAAGGAGAATATGCAAATAAATTTTAACTTATTATATAATTATAAGAAATCACATATAATTGAAAATAAAAATATACCATAACAAAAGATTACGTAGGGAAACCCCTTTTGGGAGAAAATCACCACACTATAAATAAACTCAATATATTACTAAAAATCAAATAATAATTACAACATACTTGTAGAACAAGCCTTCACAGGAGCATCACCAGTATACAACCAGGAGAAAACTAGTTTAGAGCTTTAGTGCCTTGTATAACTCTCTTGAAAACTTACTTGCATACAAAGATTACAAAGCTTTTTATTCTAAAATATAAAAAGGAGATAGGTCTTAATTATAGAATTTATAGCAAAGTAGAAAGGAATGAGGGAGGAATTTCATGAGCAAGGAAAAAATGTGCCACCCTTAATGGGATCACTATTGATGAATAGTGGCATGCTTTGTTGTCTTGTGCATAGGTCAAAATTGGATCCTCCACTTGTGAAAAATTATCATCCACTTTCATATGATTCAAAACCTAGTGCTCCACTCACTTTTCTAACTTGTCCCCCACTCAATATCATGATTCCAACTAAGAACTACACCCCATATCTCTTTTATAATTTTTCACCTAAAGTAAAAACATGTGAATCACTAAAGACACCAAACTTGTCCTTTAGTGGAGTGAGATGCCCTACTCCATTTACATCAGATTTATCTCATGTATATTCCTCCATGTGCCATACCAACTCATCCATAATCCACATCATCACCTGCATCACCTTTCACATCACCTGTATAGTCATTGTTAACTCACCATTGTCACTCATCACTTGAATAGTTCCTATCAATAGTGAATGTGAATAATAGATCATGAACAATGAATCATGAATAGTGATTTGTGAATAGTAACTCATGAGTAGTGTCCTAACTTGTCAAGGTTTAGACACATCAATTCCTAAAATTATCCCACTTGTCAAATACCTTGTAAGATCTAGAGGAACTATACCATCATGGACTTAACTACTAGGGGCCAAGACGCCCCTAAACTCCAAACACCATCTAAAATTATCTATGCTCACAGGATTAGTCAATGAATCTACAACATTCATCAAATTGTATACCTTTATCATCTTCACCCTACCATCCTCGACCATGTCTCTCACAAAATGATATTATACATCAATATGTTTGATCTTGGCATGAAATGTTGGGTTCTTTGCTAGGAAAGTAACACTTTGACTATCATAATGAACTATCATTGCACCCTATTTCAATATAATATTTGAACATAGTATTTTAATCCAAATGGATTCTTTATAGGCATGAGTAGCTACCATATACTCTACCTCTATAGTGGACAAAGTGAACATAGCCTATTGCTTACTCATCCAACTTATTGCACCACTAAATAAAGTAGACACATAAGCATGGGTGGATCTTTGGATATCAACATCACCTGCCTAGTCTGAATTCACATAATCATGAATGTCAAGAGGATATCTATCTTCAATCATGTTACCATAATATTATAAGTAATACTCTATGGTACCCTAAAAATATCTAAAGACCCTTTTAATTTCATCCCAATGAACTCCACCAAGATTAGACATATAATGGGAAAGAACTCCCACTACTTGGGAAATGTTTGGTCTAGTACAAACCATATAATACATTAAACTTATAACTACACTTTGGTAAGGCACTCTAATCCTTCCATCTCTGATGGGGAGGTAGGACATTGTACAATAGATAACTTTTTTCCAACTAAAAAAAGTAACACTTAGTGGTCTGCAATCCTTCATGTTAAACCTATTTAATATTGAATTCACATAATTAATCTAGCCAAGCCATATCTTTCTATTCTATCTATCTCTTCTAATCTCCATCCCAAGAATGTGTCTCACAACACCAAGATATTTCATCTCAAATTTTTATAAAAGTTGAGATTTAAGATCTGAAATCAAAATTTTCCCATTGCCAACAAACAACATATGGTCAATGTATAAAGCAATAACTAGGAAATGATGATGATCAATTTTATAATAAACACAATGATTAGATTCAGATCACTTAAACCTAAAACTCAATACATATGTATCAAATTTATCATATCATATCTTAGGACTTGTTTGAGACCATACATAGATTTCTTTAACTTTCAAACCAAATTTCTTATACCTTTCACCACATAGTTCTCTAGATGTGTCATATAAATCTCCTCCTCCAAATCACCATGGAAGAATGTAGCCTTCACATCCATTTTATCAATCTCTAAATCATAAGATGATGGAATATAAAGCAAGAACTAATGGATGTCATCTTAGCAATAGGAGAAAATATCTCACCATAATAAACACCCTCAACCTAAGAGTAACCTTTTGCAAATAACCATGAAATAGTGTGTCATGTATCATGTTGATGATTTAAAATTGTGCTTTGTAATAAACACCAACAATGGAAAGTTTCAAGATTTGGGACTTGCGACTTGAAACAACCTCCAAATTTTATAAAAGTTGGTTCTTCTTTATATAGAGTGTATACTGGGAAAAGGGATTGGAATTTTAATCAGAAACACAAATGCAAGAAAGAAAATCTAATCTATGGTGATGCGCCTGAATGTAATTTGACCTTAATCCTAAGCACAGTGAGACTATATGTAAGATTCATTTACATTTAAGATCAAACAAGTGCATGATCAATGTAAAAGATGGAAACAATAGAAATAGAGGCTCACAACATAGACTACTTTTGTAGTGATACAGAAAATGTCAACAAAGGAATAGGGTTCAATCTTCTTATTTGAATCTTCCAGTCACATAAGAGGTGCAGAAACACACACAGTTATATAAACTTTTCAACTCAAGAAAATGAGACAAAAGCAAATGACATTCCTATCACAGCTCTAGAAAGTCTACAACCTAGACTAATTTTGCAAATGACACAGAAAATATCAACAAAGGCATAGGATTCAATCTTCTCATTAATTCTCCAGTCACATAAGAGGCACAAAAACATGCACAGTTACATAAACCTTCCAACTTAATAATATAGAACAAAAGCAAATGATATTACTTAGTCACAACTCTATAAAGTCTAATCTCTTTACAATAAATCTCTCTCAAAAAATCTCTCTGGTCATTCCCCTTTTTTGGTGATCTCTGCATGCTTATTTATAGCCTTGGATTCACTCCAGATTGTCTGCTTGTTCCCAATCTAATAGCCCAACTGAAATCTAACCAAACTGGAAGTGTCTAACAGAAGGTATCTTATAGATTCTAAAATGCTTCATCTTCTGGTAGTTCATTGGCTAAAATAGATTGCAGGACGCTCCCTTCTCTTAAATGCTAGATAACACTTAGCCAATTCTTTGAAAATCTTTCTATTACTTAGGAGACACCATAAAATGACACTTGGCATGTTCCACAGCACCTATTGAAGACACGTGGCACTCTCTGCATAACTTATACTCTTTTGTGTTTTTGCTCAGGAATGTTTTGCCTTTGACACTTGTTGCTATCCACTTCCTCAAAACTTCAACAGCTTGAAATAAAATATGACCCACAGCATTTCCTACCTGAATAGCTTTAAAAAGGACATAGGGATAGGTGTCAATCTCCACTGCTTGTATTAAGGGACACATGGCAATCTCTGCTTTACTTATCTAGGGTTACATGGTGATCTCCGCTACTTGTAGCTACCCTTTTAGAAACATGCAAAAGATAACACATGGCAGTCTCTACTTTACTCTATTCATACCATAGAAACAATTTGGTCTCATTTCATATTTACATGGACAGTGACACTTGGTGGCTTCCGCTTACTTAAGAAACAAAACTTGGGACCCACCACAGTCTTTGTTATATTAGTGAAGCAAAATGAAGATAATTCAGATCACAACACTTGGTGGCTTCTGCTCTCTTTTGTTGGGGTACGTGGCATCTTCTATTGATTTTTAGAAAAGCAACATTGAGACCTTCCATGACTGCCACTTGGTGCTTTCCGCTTGATCCTAATACTTAGCTTGTTAAACCTTTTGTTGAAAAGAGATGAAATGCGAGTGCCAATATGAAAATGTGGATGCTAACACTTGGTGACTTCCACTGAGTTGATATGAGACACATGGCACGTTCCAACCGAATCATAGAAAATATGAAAGGTGCCTCGGATGATGACACTTGGTAGTATCCACTTTATTTTAACACTTAGAGAAAAATGAATCAAAAGGAAAACAGAGCCCGCGCTCTGTTTTCAAAACTTCACCGTCTCAAACCAAATTATGCAGGAACAAAACTTTGTAGCGTGCAATTGAAACTTAGAATGAAACGTAGAGTATTTTTACTCTACAGTTATTGGTGACCCAAAGACTTTTGAGCTTTCTCAAAAAGAAACCACAACTCCCGCATGATCTAAAATTGCTAAAAAAAATACAGTTTTAACTAAAATGTTTCAAATAGATTCCATTTACAAGAATCTCTTCAGGTTCACCTTCCATCATTTCTAGCTCAAATGAATTTTGTTGTTTACATGCCCAAATTTTATAAGGACTAATCCATAATGCTTCAAACTTAGTGTGTTGACTTGGTTTGGCAGCTCTTGCATCCCATTTCAAAACAATTGAGCCTGTTTCAAAATGGGGATTTGAAGTCCTTTTATCGAAATAGTCTTTAATTATTTTTTGATGCTTTATCAATGAATCATGTGCTGCATCCCTCTTTTCTTGAACTTCTAGAAGTTCCATGAGTCTAACCTGCATGGGGCCATTTTCTTCAATTTCAATCTATTTGATCAGTTGGAGAGCAAGAACCTCCAAGCTTAGGGAAATTACAGTAGGTTTCCCATATACTAATTCATATGGGGACATTTTGATCACCTGTTTAGGTGTAATTCTATCAGCCCACAGTGCTAAATTAAGCACTTTATGCCATTCCTTGTGATGATCAGCCCCTATTCTTTTGATGAGTCTAATCAAGTTCTTATTAGTTGATTCTACCAAATCATTACCCTAAGGGTAATAATTAGAAGAAGTTTTCAGATATATTCCATGCTTTAATGCAAATCTTGATACTTTGGACCCTAAAAATGCTTTAGCATTATTTGAAATTATGGTGTGAGGAGCTCCAAAATGAGTAGTGATACTCCCTAAAAAATCTAGGATCACATTTTTTGTTGCTTCCTTGAGTGGCACTGCCTTGGTCCATCTGGTGAAATAATATGTTGCTATTAAGATCCATTTGTGACCCATACTAGATACTAGATTGATCATTCTAATGAAGTCAAGACCCCATTGAGCAAAAGGTTCATCCATAATTATAGGGCTAAGAGGCATTTTTGCATTCCTTCTCATCCCCACATAATATTGACAAGATTTACATTTTTAACCAGCTGATAACAATCTGTAAATAAAGTAGGCCAGAAATAACCTACTTCACTTATCTTTATGGTTGTGGTCTTTGCATAAAAATGTCCACCAGATGCTCCATGATGCATTTCATGTAGTATTTTTTTAGGCTCATCTTTTTCTACACATCTTAACAATTTGCCATCAAAATTTCTTCTGAAAAGAACCTACTCAATTAAAGCTAAATGAACTCCTTGCATCCTATAGTATCTTCTCTTATTTTGAGGGATTTCTCTTGGGTAAATCCCATTTTTCATAAAATGAATCCTATTTGTAACCTAGGATTCCTGATCAACTTCTTGTATTCTCAATACCATTCCTTCTTCTATTCCTGAATTTGTCTCTTTAGATATCATCTTTTCAAGCTCTTGAGTCATTTATTGACACAAAACCCTACCTCTAACTAATTTAGTGGGTTTGACTTCTACATCATATTCAAGGATCTTAGTTATCTAGTTTGCTCTTTTTTTATTAATTTCCCCCTCCATGATGTATTCTCTGACACTTGGATGTGCTACAAGTATCAAAATTTTACTTCCTGATACTATATGCCTAAACTTTTTGAGAGCTTTTACCATAGCATATGCTTGTTTTTCCACAAAGTTATATCTAGTTTCATATTCTCTAAGAGTCCTTGAGAAAAAGGCTATTGGATGCTCTCCCTCATGTTTATCATCCTTATGTGTTAGAACAGTAGCAATATTGAGCTCTCCTCCATATACATACATTACAAAAGGCTTAGAAAAATCTGGGTTTCTAAGTACCAGAGCTGTTGAGATAGCTTTCTTGACCTCTTCAAAGGCTTGCCTTCCTTCCACAGTCCACTTGAAAATTAGGTCTTTTTTTAGTAAAAGTGTCACTAGCCTTACTAAACTTGCAAAGTCAGATATGAACCGACTGATGAAATTAATCTTTCCCAAGAAAGATTGAATTGCTTTCTTATTTACTAGAAGTGGTAAGTTCATTATAGCTGCCACTCTTTCTGGGTCTATGGAGACTCCTTTAGATACTATATGTCCCAATAATTTGCCTCAAGGGATAGCAACGATACATTTCTTAGGATTCAAGGATATTCCAAATTCTTGACATTTTTTAAACACAGCTTCTAAATGATCAAAATGATCAGCATCATTTTTTGAAAAAATAGTGAGATCATCAAAATTAATCATGATGATTTTATTTATCAATTCCCCAAACGCAACATCCATAGCTCTTTGAAAAGTGGCTCCCGCATTTGATAGGCCAAATGGCATCTTAGCATATGCAAATGTTCCCCATTTGGTGGTAAAAGCAGTCTTGTATTGGTCTTCTTTAGCCAACCAAATCTGATTGTATCCAGAGAAACCATCTAGCAAAGAGAATCTCTCTGATCCAGCCATAGTTTGTAGAATCTATTCCATAGAGGGCAAGGGATAGAGATCCTTCAAAGATGCTTTGTTTAGATCTCTGAAATCTACACAAATTCTTATATCACCATTCTTTTTCCTAACTGGTACTAGACTTGATGCCCAGGTTGAGTGTTTGATTGGAAAAATTATTTTAGAATCTAAAAGTTTCTACAACTCATCCACCATTAGAGGCTCAACCCTCAAATTCACTGGCCTCTATTTCTATCTGACAGGCTTAGATCCTTCAGTTAGTTCTATTGTGTGCTGAATGATTTCTCTATTATATCCATGAAGATCTTCATAGCTCTAGGCTATGACTCTATCATATTTTTTGCTTAATTCAATTAGCCTTTCATTTTCTCTTTGAGTTGTAAAATTTCCAACTTTTAATTTTTTCCCTTCACTCACCTCTATTTTAGAATAATCTACTTTGTTTGCTTGGAACCTTTTCTTCTCCAGACTTACATCTTCTGGGTCAAAAAGGCTCTCTAAAGTGATTAAACCTTTGGGAAGCTTATTATTCTTTAATTGCATAATTTGATCTCCATATGCTTCTTCAATCTTTGGTTGCAATTGATCAGCAAATTCCCTTGATTGTTTCAAGAATGAGAGTACTTGAAAATCATTCTCAAATACTTGCTAATTCTCCTCATTATCTGGGATAGTAGGCCTTATTATAACCTTTACTGACTCATTGTTAATTAATAGGCCAATTTCTAGATCAAATTGAGAACCAATTTGTACCATCCTATCAGATTCAGAATTTTGAACCCTAGGAACTACTTCAATATTAAAAGCTTCAAAATATTCTATTAAGTCCCAAATTATGTGCTTATAGGATTTCATCCTGACATTCTTTGCTATTGCCTTTTCTCTAATTTGCTTTACTACTAATTCTAAATCTCCTTTTACTATTAGATTCTTTATTCTCTTTTTCTTGGCTAATAGGAGCCCATGTACTAAAGATTCATACTCAGCATCATTATTAGTACAAGCAAATTGAAAACAAATAGCTCTTAAAATTTTCTCACCATTTGGAGCAGTAAGACAAATTCCTGCTCCAACACCATTTTTACTTCTAGCCCCATCAAAATTTAAGTCCAGATATCTGAATCTTTTTTGAATCCTTGAGTAGTTAGTGTCTCTTCCCTTAAAACATTTGGGATTTCATGGTCCTCATAAAAAATAACATAAGTGCCCAAACCAGTAGAGTTATAATTTTCATATGGGTCACTATGTGTCATAGCTAACAACTGTTTATTTTCTTTTTCCTGATTATGCTTAGTCCAGTCACCTATCTTAGTAAAATGAAAGGAATCCGGTTTGGATTTGCTTACCTCTGATGCATTGTTCACTAAGGCTATTGTCTGCAAATAAACAGTGTCTTTGGGCTTTCTTTTATCGGCAAGTCCTTTAGTATATTTGGGCATTGCTTGATTTTGAAGAGCTTCTTGTAATAGTGTCCTTTGTTCAAGAATAGCTAACATATCCCAAATTGATACTTGTGATGGGGTAATCTTCAGCTGATCCACCACATTCATTGGTCCAAAGTTTGAATTCTTGGAAGATTAGGATATCTTGTCTTTCTTTGAACTTGTTTAGGAACTTCTTGATTTTGCACTGGCCGAAGCATTTCTTGTCTAACAGCTGCATGTTGATGACATTGAAATGAAGGATTCTTCATAACTTCATTGTTTACAACTTCAAACTATTCCAACATTCTTCTCTTTGATCTAGTACAGTAGTCTGATTGCACCACTGATTTCTTGGAAATAGAAGCTTAATTCAAAAATATTGATTCTTCATCTTCAATCCATGAGAACAAAGCATATTACGGGGCTATTTCTTCCTCTTGTTGCAAAGACATCCCTTGCATCTGAGCCACTAGGATTGAATTCTGCATACCAAAAGATTGGTAGGCTTGATTGTCAGTGGAACTTGCAAACTAACCATCCATTCTTCTTTGCTCTGCCACCTTTTGTTGTAGATTATCCATAAGACAATCTCTAGGTGTATGAGCATTATTTCAATGAAAACACCAGGCATTAGTGTTAGCCACATAGTTATTTTTCCTTAGAACAATCTCCCTATTTGAATTGGGAGGAATAATCTATGAGGGTGTGGGGACTGCAACCAATTGGTTTGTTGGTTGATGGTTAGTTTGTCTTAGAGGACCCTGATATTGGTTTGGCTGAGATGAAAATCTTTTTCTTGATAGCCTTAATATGGAGGCTAAGAGAAAGTATTCTGCTATCTTTTTATATTGATCAGCTCATTAGAAATGTCCTTAGGATATTCTTGATATCATCTAGCTCAGATGACTGAGAGGGGACAATTTATTTAGCAGATGATTAAGGATAGATATTCATAGACATAGGTGGGGCTATAGATTTAGGGGCTTCTTGAGGTAATGGTAAGGAGATTTCTAGGAACATGGGCATGGGAGGCCTTGGAGGCAATTTTCCAGCATCTATCAAATTATTCTCAGCTCTGACCGCATAGTCATAAGCCTCAAGCAAAGTGTGTCCTCCAAGTGAATGAATCATAACAGATATATCTGAATTCAAAGCTTTAAGATAAAATACTATTGCCACACCTAGAAATGGTCTAGCGGTAGCAAGGATTTTTTCCCAAGTCTTTTAAAATCTAGAATTGAATTCAGTCGTGGCTTCTTTTGGTGCCCTTTGAATGGTAATTAATTGTTGTAACAAAGAAAACTTATCACCCTTCTCTTCAAATTTTTTAAAGAAAAGATCTCCGAGCTGATCCCATGTAGATATGGTATTTGGAGTCAAAGACCAATACCATTCTAGAGCCTTCCCTTTAAAAGAAGCTGCTAATAATCTTATGGCCACATTTTGCTATGTGACAACATGTATAGCATAGACATCTGATACATCTTGAAGATGTTCCTCAGGTGTTTTAAAGTCTTGCCCACTAAATTTGGGTAGAGATTTTAGGGCATTCACTGGGATAGGGTCCCAAGTGGCTGGTGGTATTGGGAGAATCAAGGGACTACCAGTGTTCTATCTTGCATAATTTCTTGGGGGTATAGGGGCTCCCATATTTGCTTTGGGTATTGGTACAAACTAGTTGGTTCTTCTTCTTGGACTTGTTACCAAAGGTGGAAAAAGAATACCTGGATTTGTATCAGATTTTGATCTGGTTACTGGTCCATAGCTATGACTCCTCATAGCTCTTTAGTTCATACGATCTTGAAAGAAACTTCAAGATTTGTCTCACTAGGCGTGCCAAAAATTGTTGATGATTTAAAATTGTGCTTTGTAATAAACACCAACAATAATGGGAAGTTTCAAGATGTGGGACTTCTGACTTGAAACAACCTCTATATTTTAGAGAAGCTGGTTCTTCTTTATATAGAGTGTATACTGGGAAAAGGGATTGGAATTTTAATCAAAAACACAAATGCAAGAAAGAAAATCTAATCTATGGCGATGCACCTGAATTTAATTTGACCTTAATCCTGAGCATAATGAGACTATATGTAAGATTCATTTACATTTAAGAGCAAACAAGTGCATGATCAATGTAAAAGATGGAAACAATAGAAACAAAGGCTCATAGCATAGACTACTTTTGTAGTGATACAGAAAATGTCAACAAAGGCATAGGGTTCAATCTTCTTATTTCAATCTTCTAGTCACATAAGAGGCACAAAAACACGCACAGTTATATAAACTTTTCAACTCAAGAAAATGAGACAAAAGCAAATGACATTCCTAATCACAGCTCTAGAAAGTCTACAGCCTAGACTACTTTTGCAAATGACACAAAAAATATCAACAAAGGCATAGGATTCAATCTTCTCATTAATTCTCCAGTCACATAAGAGGCACAAAAACATGCACAGTTACATAAACCTTCCAACTTAATAAGATAGAACAAAATCAAATGATATTACTTAGTCACAGCTTTAGAAAGTCTAAGCTCTTTACAATAAATCTCTCTCAAAAATTCTCTGGTCATTCCCCTTTTTTGGTGATCTCTGCACCCTTATTTATAGCCTTGGATTCAATCCAAATTGTCTACTTTTTCCCAATCTAATGGCCCAACTGAAATGGAAGTGTCTAATAGAAGGTATCTTATAGATTCTGAAATGCTTCATCTTCTAGCAATTCATTGGCTGAAACAGATTGTAGGACGGTCCCTTCTCTTAAACTCTAGATAACACTTAGCTAATTCTTTGAAAATATTTCTATTACTTAGGAGACACTATAAAATGACACATGGTGTGTTTCGCAGCACCTATTGAAGACATGCGGCACTCTCTGCATAACTTATACTCTTTTGTGTCTTTACTAAGGAATGTTCCACCTTTGACACTTGTCGCTATTTGCATCCTCAAAACTTCAACATCTTAAAAGAAAATATGACCCACAACATTTCCTACTCAAATAACTTTAAAAAGGACATAGGGATAGGTGTCAATCTCCGCTGCTTGTATTAAGGGACACATGGCAATCTCTGCTTTACTTATATGGGTTACATGGTGATCTCCACCGCTTGTAGCTACCCTTTTAGAAACATGCAGAAGATAACACGTGGCAGTCTCTGCTTTACTCTATTCATACCATAGAAACAATTTGGTCTCATTTCATATTTACACAGACAGCAACACCTGGCAGCTTTCGCTTACTTAAGAAACAAAACTTGGGACCCACCACAGTCTTTGTTATATCAATGAAGCAAAATGAAGATAATTCAGATTGTGACACGTGGTGGCTTCCTCTCTCTTTTGCTAGGGTACGTGGCATCTTCCATTACTTTTTAGAAAAGCAACATTGAGACCTTTCATGATTGACACTTGGCACTTTCCGATTGATCTTGATACTTATCTTGTCAAACCTTTTGCTAAAAAGAGATGAAACGTGGGTGCCGATATGAAAACGTGGACGCTAACACTTGGTGACTTCTGTTGGGTCGCTATGAGATATGTGGCACATTTTGTCTGACTCATAAAAAATATGAAAGGTGCCTCAGATGATGACACTTGGTAGTATCCACTTTATTTCAACACTTAGAGAAAAATGAATCAAAATGAAAATAGAGCCCGTGCTCTATTTTCAAAACTTCACCGTCTCGAACCAAATTATGTGGGAACAAAACTTTGTAGTGCAAAACTGAAACTCAGAATGAAACGTAGAGTATTTTTACTCTACATATCACACTCACATATCTTGTGAAAATCAATATATTTATGAAATTTAAAATATGCTATCTACTTAAACTAAAATAAATAGTGTATGTAAAGAAGTGAATTAACAACACAAGAAAATGATTGGAGGTTCTAATTTTTGAATGTTAATAAAAAAAAATTATTTGTTTGGATTTTTGAAATAAAATATAAAAAAATATCTACCTATGTATAATAATAACATAAATACATGATATTTATTAAATTTTTGACATGTTTTA